>ML274787.1:0-85858 GCA_005239495.1 Nicotiana undulata | reverse complement strand
GTTTGTTTTATAATTTAAATTCATATTTTTTTAATATTGTACAAATTATACATATATATATATGTATATATATATATGTATATATGTATATATATATATATGTATATATGTATATATATGTATGTATATATATGTATATATGTATATATATATATATGTATATATGTATATATATGTATGTATATATGTATACACACACTTATGGGTTCCGGGCTATATTTTTTGAGACCCAGTAATTATTTTTGTCAAATTTTGTATTTCAACTACCAGTATAAGATTTCTACACTAATTACTACACATTACTATGCTACAGGGCTCTAAATTTTACTACGCTACAAGGGTCTACATTTTACTACGCTAAAAAGCTCTAGATTATACTACGCTAAAAAATAATCTAAACTAAACATAAACAAAAAAAAATTAAATTGCAAATAAAACACAGAAAGGCATGAAAACATACTAATTTTGCAAAGACGGATAAATTTAACATACTAGTTTCGCAAAAAAAAAAATACAAAACGAAATAGAACACATACAAATCAAATAATATGCATTATTATAAAACTTTAAACATAAAATAAATCAAAATACCTCGATTTAAATTTTCGGAAAGCAAATCGATTGAAATTTTGACTCCGGAAGTGTGCTTTCACAATAATACGAAGTTTTATTTCAATGTGGGACCTACTTTCTTTACCTTTTCTATAACGGGGGGACCCAATTTTTTTTTTATTTAATTGGGAGTAGGGCAGCGGGGGGGACCAATAATTTGGAGGAGGAGTAAAAAAATGGGAGAAGAAGAATGGGATTCGTCTGGAGGAAGACGATGGAATTTTAAATTGCACATATAGCGCCCTTATACACGGTGCTATACATAAAAGTTATGTATAACGCCGCGTATAAGGGCGCTATACTCTGACATGTACAACTTTATGTATAACGCCCAAGTACAGAGCGCTAATGTATAGCGCCCTGTACTTGGGCGTTATACATAGTTATTAATTTTTTTTTTCCACTTATTTTCGTTCTTAATATTTTTTTTTTGTATTATTTTGGTTTCCAACTCCAACTTTCCCACCATTTTGGATGTCCAGCAGTTAATCTATTCAACCTTTTCTAGTAGGTTTATAGGGTATAGCCTGCGTATGTTGTTCGTTTAACGATATTTGTACTTGCATAGAGTTTTTAACTAATATTGTCCCTTATTTTTTAGGGTTGGTTTATTTTGGTCTCTTAAATATAGCTCTCAGTATATTTAGTCCCTTAAGTATGTTAAAGTGGAACACGTTTAGTCTTACTGACATAATATGTTTCAAAACTAACGGTGTTACCTAACTCTGATTCATGAAGCAAATCTTCTGTTCTGAATCAAAACATTTCCTTTCTTTTTATTGGATAACGCAAACTATCACTTTAATTCATCATTTTTAGATAATGTATTCTAAAATTTTGACCTTGAAAATATCCCCTTCTGTGCTAGTTTTCAATGAAAAAATGACATTGTATAGCCGCTGTAAAAATAATAGTCGAGAAAATATATAAAATTTATATATTTTTGTGTATATATACATCTAAAATTTTCGGTTGATTTCTCCAAAAAAAAAAAGTTAAAATTTGAAGAAGAAAAAAAGTAGAGCTGCTATGACCACTTCTAGGCATATTATTGAAGCAAACAAATAACCAAGTTGTATATCACTTCTGTTTGCGAAAAGTATATAAAATTTATATAATTTTTGTATATTAACATACAAAATATAACAAAAATTTATACATAATTTTTATTCATTTAGTTTGATATTTGTACTTTGATACGATATTTGGTTTTCTAAACTTTATCAAAGAATTTTTTTTTTCATTTTTAGGTCTCGAACCAAGACATCTTATTAAGTCAACCAATAGATAGACAAATCAAATAATTACTAAACGGCTATTTGGTTAAGTCTAAGATACGCCATTCTGTCATTCGCAAATGCAATTGTTGATAATTTATTGGTGTCGGCTACAGGGAGTAATAGACATATGCAGTTTCACTTCTATTTGCAGCCTGATAATTAATATCATTATTTCAAAATGTCAGTGAAGCCGTTCACGTTGTATACTGCTACTTACTATGTTGCAATATCAGCGTATTGATCCAACCACTTTGATTAAATACAGCAGAGTTGATAATAAAGCACGACAGTTTCATGCTATTATATTTCCTTTTGAATTTTCAGATAACAAATAAACTATTCAGTTTTTTCTATGGATTTTATCCTCTTTACACTCATTTCATTTAGTTTTTTTTTCAAACATACCTTGATTATGCGTTCGTTTTGAAAAGTTTCCAACATTACACGTTATATCGGAAAATACCTGATGCAAACACCAAAACTATTATAAACATGCATGGCATGTGTTTTAATATAACACTTAACCATAACATGCATTTTTACCTCAATTTATCACTTAATCTGGCTAAATTAACAGGATTTGGTGTATGTGTATGGGGTGTGACTTTCAATTTCAATTTGACTAGCGAATATCAAAAAAACAAATTTGAGGAAAAATTAAAGATCTACAACTAATACTCTCACTTGCTCATGTTGAAGTGTTATTTTTGTTGTCTATAAGTTTCAAATTTTTTAAGAAACGAAGAAAATGAAATTCAATTGATCAGAAAATCAAAGCAATAGGACCAACTCAAATTAATCTCTAAGTACTAAAGCTGTTAAAATATATTCATAGCTTGGGACAAGTCCATTATAAGGATGCCAACAATTTGCATCCCACAGAAAACAGTTTCTGAAAATTTTAATGATTATCAATGTTTTACAAACAGCTTCTATAAATTGTAATGAATGCCAACTTTTTACATCTGACGGGAAACAACGTCTGAAAAAATTATTGGCAAAGTAAAGAAGAGAGCTGCCCTTTGAGTAACTCTCGCCGGCGATCATTCAACTTTACGTTGTAATACAAAAGTGTAGCAGAAAATTTACTTTTTTATTTTTTATCACATAAAAGTCATTCAACTTTAGACAATGTAACCAAAAAGTAAATATCGCTCCAATTTTCTATTTGATACTGTAAATATAACGTAACACTCCAAAATAAGTTAGTTATATTTGGGATAATATGAGAAACCTCCTTCCAACTTTCGCTAATCTCAGTTGTGGTTTATGAATATTATGTTTGCTTTTCTTATTTGATTATTTTATGAGAATTTATGTTATATGCATTGACATTTAATGATGTTCTCACATAATCAGTTAAATTTGACATGCATAAAAGATTGCTTTCTATTTTTTTAAGATTATCAATTAATGTTTGCATACAGATTTTTTTTAAATTATTTTTAAGTGACTTAATCGTGCAATTTTTTTTTTTTTTTTTTTGTATTGTTAGTGGACGAGCATAGAACTAATGAATGCTTAAAGAATAAATAACATTATCCAATTCGAAGCTAAAAATATTACTATTATTAAAGCATAATTGGAAACCTCAAAAATGCTTCTAACATGATATCTGTGATATTTAAAAGTATGCAAGAAATAGAGCAAAACGGCCCATTAGCTCAGTTGGTTAGAGCGTCGTGCTAATAACGCGAAGGTCGCAGGTTCGAGACCTGCATGGGCCACTTTTTTCTTTCGTATCCATTTTCAACAATTAGTCCAACAGCGGGCCTTTTCCTCTAAGGCTTTTAGCCCACAGAAATACCTTTCTCTGGGCTTGGGAGTAATAAAAGGCCCAAGCAACTACAATACGAAGCTAGTATTTGGTTTAAAAAATCAAATGTATTACGAAATCAAGTGCAACTTTTCTCTTATCTGGAGAAGAGGTGGTGATTAAAATTTTATATCTCTAGAACTGAGTGCCAAATGACGAAATGAAAGGAATTCCTGAAAAGGATACTGTAATTAAGTTGAGAAAAGCGCGCTACCAGTGATCTTGTTTACAACCTAAAAAGAGAAGTATATTCAACAGATTAATCAGGTCATACAACGGGTTATTATTGAGCATTTAGTTATGTATGATTGTTCTTTTCTCGGCCCAAGTCTACAGAATCTTGTCGAGGGGTCAACAACAACATACTTAGTATAATCTCACATAGTGGGGTATGAGGAAGATAGTGTCTACGTAAACCTTACGCCTACCTTGTGGAGGTAGAAAGGCTGTTTACAATAGAATCTTGAATAGGGGTCGTATGTTCAATTGATTCCACCACGTATAAGATTGTCGTAGCGTGGTGAGCCTTCTTCCACTTCTCTCCTGGGGAGTAACAGTTTTTATTTTATTTTGCTTGCAATCTTGAGTTGCATCGCAATTTTAGTGGTATGTCTTGTGTTAGATATGTAAGTTTGTTCAGGGCTCTCTTGGAAAATAAGAGTGTTTGCCAGGTATCTGTCATGATCTTTCAGTTTTGGGTTGTCGTAACAATTTAATTTATACACGATTTTAAGGATACATGATATAACTTGGCACAAATTAAGAGAATATATTAATATTGAAATTGATGACAATAAAAGAAATAAATACAAACCAAACGAAATAGCTACTGTGAACTAAGGATTGGTTCATGATTCTAGTTTTGGAGTTGGGCTATCATGGCTTGTTGAGCCTGCAACATCTCGAAGATCACCCGTAGGTTGATCCCGCCCTCTTCGCCGCCAAGTGTGCTCTGAGCAGCCGATCGAACAACCCTACGGATGCTACTCTCGGGATCGACGGCCAAATTTGCGTTGATATCTACATGCGAGCTGACGTCGATTGGATCTACATGCGTAACACCGTCGAGGCCAACTGGAGGTACGCTGTTATCGGGTGCTATGTTGTCATTCTCGTCATGGTGACTGAAGTCATTGTCCACGTGTACGGATGCCTGAGAGTTCGACATTTTGGTCCTGGAATCAATGATACTCACAAGAACAAGTGTAAAATAGTGTGTGTTACGAAAATTAGTACCATGAAATCACTATTATCCTTAGACCACGGTGGGCGCCAAACTATTTACCCTAAAAACGGATAATAATTTAATTTATACGCGATTTTAAAGATACGAGATATAACTTGGCACAAATTAAGAGAATATATTAATATTGAATTGACGATAAAAGAAAGAAATGCAAACCAAACGAACCGAATAGCCTTGGCCCTCAAGTTCGATCACCCTTGAACCAAGAGAAGTTTCAACCGATATAAGAACAAAGTAACAAGATAATGAAAGCTATAAAAAGACAGTGTATTGTTTTATGCTGCGTAAATGTTATGTGTTTTACAAATGATCAGACCCCATTTATATAGCTGGGGAGTCCTACTCTTGATACTGTTCTAAATGAAGTAAGAAATCTCATGATTGGCTAATTAATCAGCCTATCCTTGATACATGACGAGATTTCCGTCGTGATCTACGCTCGATCGCGGATATCTCGTCTTTCTTTTATCTGGCTCAGCAAATTTCCCTCGATCTCGATTTTGTTCGGTCCTAGGGGCTCGAGGTTTGACGGTATAACCTCGCACCTCGGTTCGGTATGGGTTCAAGGTCGAACCTTAATATATCACATTTCAGTCTCGAACATTTCACGCAAGGGGTGGGCCCGGTTATATCGTATACAATTGTATAGGTGTGGAAGTGAGTCTTATGCCTTCAATTTAACCACTACTTAAATTTTTGCTAAAATTCTATAACAACATCACTATATAGCAACCATTTACTATAAAAGTTAAAGTTTCTTTTGGAACTAATTTCCATGCTACGTTATAATATATTTTCTCCGTAACATTACCATAAAAGTCAAGTTCCTTTTGGAACCAATTTCTATGCTATGGTATAAATGTCATGGGCGGCTTTCTAGCCATGCATCATGACTCATTGAACGCGCCTCGTGGCATGCTGGCAACCCTCCCAACGCCTAGCGCCACGGACGACCCCGTGGTCTTGGCTGCGCCAAGTGAAAAACGCGATGTACCCCGTCGCCCCACCGATATCCCTCGCCAGCGCCCAGCCGCAGGCAGCTCCAACAGCACCGCGTGCACAGACAACATCGCGCGCGCAGATCGTGATGCCTAAGACAAAGTTGCCGACAACAGACATGTTTCTACCTTGTAGAAAACTAAGTCATTTTCATTGTAAATATAGAGTAGTTTTATTCATGTACTTCCATTATGTTTTTCTAGCTTAGTTAGGTCAAGTCTTGTAACTTTGGTTTTTTTTTAAGCACTATTAGGGGGATCAAGCGATCAAACTTTCTAGCAAGCAAACAATTCTGTGTACATGTGTCTCTCCCCCTTAACATCGCGTTACCTTTCTGTAATAACTTTCATTAATGCAATCAAGCTTTCTTTCAATACTCATTCATGTTCTCTCAATTGCTCTTGACATTGGTTTTCCCGTAGGACACTGACAATCTCGTCTAGCGTACGGAGAGGACCTCAGTTGGCGGACAACAACTGCATTGACATCAACTGCTTAGCCTTATGTCGCCCTTCCAATGAATCTCAGCAAGGCGCCGCGTAACATAATATATGTTCTCTATAACAACATTTCATTATAACAACGAAAAAGATCTGGAATAAACGAAAGAGGATTGACGGCAGAGAGATGTCAGAAATATTTGAAAAGGCTAGAATTGTTACAAGAAGTCTTTGGTCTATTCGGTCTAATCTGATATCAAACTACGCTTAACACTCAGTTGTAATATTAGTGAATGCTGTTCCATCAATTCAGCAAACAAAGTAAAAAAAGGAAGTTGAGGTGTTGTGCTGGTCAAATTTCAATCCACTTATCCGAAAAAAGAGTTGAGGTTGGAACCTTGCTAAATACTTTTGCCAGTGGCAGTGAGGACTTCTTGTATAAGAGATCAATATTTTCTAGTTTCTTTCTATGCCCACCATTTCAGAATCTCCAATCTCATCTAGAAATTTGATTAGCCTAGCATTCACAGAAATCAGAGCAAACACCAGATTTCCACCCTCTAACTCGTAATCTTGAGACCAATGTGTGTCTGTTTTACTCAGCACTCCTCCTATGTCAATTTCACAAAACATAACCAGCACCTATTTTGAATAATACAGGAACACCACAGTAGGTAGATAGATAATAGGATGGCTAGGTACCAATAAGTTACGTACTAAAGCTGCTGGCTTCTATTTATAGGTTGCAACTTAGAAACATCATATAAGCCCAGCACTTAGCATAAAAACACGCATTTTACGGTAACTGAATTTATCATCAATGATGAAAAAAGTAACACATGGGAGATACCAAAAAGCTGGGAGATAAAAAATAAAAAAAAATTGGTCAAAGGGACAAATAATGATAATCTCAACTCTCACGTCTGGAATTAAATACAACAAATAAATAATACAATCTCTGCAAGGGTAGCAAAAAGCTAGAGCCTAGAGCCAACATAAAAGTGAATCCTAGATCAAAATTAAACAAGTAAAGCAGATAAATAATAACTATAACCAGCTCAGCTCAACTCAATAAGCTAAGTGGAACCTACTTTGCCGGGCCATTTGAGATGGAAAGCTTAGCCAAGGCTTCCCCGGTGGGGTTGAGCTCATCCCAGGCTTCAATCCATGTAACCATAGCACCCGCTAGCTTGGTGAAATAAGGATCTACATTGGAAAGTTTGTCCTTGACCTGTTTTGACAGTTCGATATAGCATTGCTGAACACTTGTGCAATCTTTAGGAAGAGTTGCAGACTGGAAAAATGGAATGATCTCTTCTTGCCAGTAGATGCCTTTGTACTCCTTTTTAAGGTTAACAAATGGGTTGCTCGCTTTGCTGTGCCATATGTATGGCAGACCGGTCTTGATACCCAGTCCCAAATGGTCACATATCACCTATAAATCATATGACTCTATGTTAAAATTCTGTCATTCGACCAAATTGCTTTACGAAACAAAACAAATGTCATCATAAGGTAATCTTGGGATTTACGACTAACCAGTTTCCCATCTTAGCAAGTTAACATAATTGCAGAAAGAAAAGATAATTACCTTGGTACACCAGCCGGCCCACATATCATCGTAACGACCAATGGGCTGACCATCACCCATGAGCCCAAAGTACATAGCAGGTCCAATAAGCTCACGGTCGAATGCCAAATTCATTCCACACATGGGGAACAGGGTGCCTTTTGGAATTGTCATGACCGCATCTACGTATCTGGAAAAGGTAATAATATGAATGCTAATTAGATAAAGAAAGCTTTCTAAGTAACCACAACGACCAATTCAAGAAGTTCTATAATTTGGCTTATTGAAAAAGATAATGCCTTGTGTTCCTCTCGCGTGGCTTGACAAGTTGAGTAGGTGCATCATAGTCAGGGATGTTGAGCCAAAGACCATGAGAAACAGCTGTGGGAGCACCCTCGCGCATACTGAAAGGGTAGCCGCGAACGAAATCTGCACCTTCTCTGTATGGATCATAGAGAGTGTTGAAGAAATGTGGAGTGGAAGGACATAAGAGGTTCTTAATGTGTTGCTCAAGTGCATTGATGTCTTTGCCAGATGGGTCTTTGGCAACCTGCGCATCATCATTGCAACTAGAGTTCAACATGTAATCAAATGAATAGCAAGATCAACTATAGATCAAGGCATTGGGGTAAGACAATCAAAATCACAATTTGTTTCAAAACATTTGAGGAAAGTCTAAGAAAGACAAAGGGTAGTTTTGACAAAGTTTTTCTTAAGATGGACGTGTAGTAGGATTTTCCAAAGAAGCATGCAATGATTGGATAAATTAGTCAAAAGTGTGATAAAATTGCCAAATATATGGGCTAAGATGGAAGGCTCCATCGTTACTAGTAAAGCATCTCTCGGATATGACGTCATTATATAAAAAGGACTATATCATTGCTATGGGACCAAGTCAATCAACAAAGATTATCACATGAAAGCATTCAATCCTAAAAGGAGGTGGTGTAGCATAATTACATTACAGGTTGCTACAGACAGTAGAAAACAAATAAAAACCTCATCTCAGCCAATAGATCATGTACCAAAACAGGGAAGGATAACTAAGAAAACATGAAGCTATTACAAGATCTGGCTCAAATGCATCAAGATCAAGTTGGTCACTTTATTTATACAAGAAAAAAAACTGAGTCCTAATGGTGCAAAATTGTAGTATACACAACTTTAACAATGTCAGCCCAATTAACTTCATAAAAATAACTCCATAAACATAGACCAGCTTAAAACCATAACGACAGGAAAGTTGGCCACCTTAAGAGATCTATGCCATCAAAGGATCTGCAGATCACCAGATTATTAATTGAAACTCAAAGGTCCATATAAAGAATACCCAAATCTAACTTAATTGAAGAGATCCATATAAATTACTATAAAGCTGCTAAGACAAATTTACCACCTTTACCCTTTCAAACCCCTAAACAAAACCCCAAGTGGGTACCAAACAAAACACAAAAAAATCACCAAGATTCAATTTTTCTAGACACCCACAAAATAAAACTGAGTATAATCACAAAAAAGGGTAAAAAAAGAAATCAGAAAATACTCACGAAGCAATCATCATCGATGGTGTAGATATACTTCTTCTTAGACACCATATAACCAAAGCACCTACAAGCAGAGTCCTTAAAAGAGATACAAGAGGCTTTAGGACCAAGAATCCTGTTAATATCATTCCTATTATAAAGCTCATAATCAAATCCTTCAGGTACTTTAATGATCTTAGAAGGGTCACCATCTTGTACAATAATTAAATGGTAGGGCTGAAAAAAGGGTCTCCACATCTCCAAGAAATCAAGATTTCTAATTGTTGGTATGACTATATCTAGCTCGTCTTTCAACAATGGTGTTGGGGCCATTGAACCTCCTGCCATTGTACCTTTTGGATCTGAAGAAAGAATGACAGAAAAAGAAACGGTTCTAGCAAAGAAATTGGGGAGGTGTGTTGTGGTTATATAGAAAGAAGTAAAGAAGACAAGTTGTAGTATAGTTTGACTTCAATGTATGTATGCTAATACTTCGCCGAGATTTTAGCGTCTTCCCTTAATAACGTGTCAACGGTTAAGAGAAAACTACAATCTTTTACCGACAAAGAATATACGAAGTAAGTATTGTTTTTTTCTCTTCAAACACCTTTTCAAATATTAACCTAAAGTCATTTTAGCTAGCGTTTGGCCATAAATTTTTAAATTTATTTTGAAAAATCTAATTTATATAAAGTTTGGTTTGAAGATGAAAATGTGTTTTAACATACGTTTTTAAAACATATTTCTCAACTTTATTTTAAAAAAACATGTATAAAATTCCCAAGTTTTGAAATTTGGCCCAAAATCACCTATTGGGATGATTTTGGGATTTGAAGTTTGGAATTTGGGATTTTGCTAAAATATGAATAAAATTTATGGCCAAACATGAGTATGCCAAATAAATCTAAAATTTATTTTGGCAAAACTCATAGCCAAACGGGTCCTTAATTCACAGTAGCGACTCGATAGATCTCATGGGCTAAGCCCAAATTATATCGAGGGACCCTTAAGTTTGTTTTATAAAATTTGTATTTAACAAAAAGTTTACTGTCTAAATAATAAATTAATCATTTAAGACAGAAATAGTAAATTTTTAAAATAAAAAGCTAGAAAGAAGAGCACAAAGAATAAAGTGGTGGATTATCGGATGTTCAGGTCTGAAACTCAAAATGAAAATTTTGATTTGACTATCATCACGAACAAGACAAAAATAGTTTACGTTTTGAGCATTGTCAATGTAAAAAATATTTACACTTTCTAATCAATTTAAACGATAATTGTAGTTCATTTTATTAAGTAGCACTCATTGTTTAATATCTAAAATAAATAATAAATAACCTAATATAATATGTTAAATTACACTAAAAATGAAACTGGTGCATGAATACTTTTGAGTTCACGTAGTTTCAAAGAAAGTTGTAAAAGAAATTTATTATATTGTCGATGTGTATAACTTAATTCCTATATAACGATTTTGAGGTGCGTTAGGGAACCTATTTGCAAATAACTCTGTTTGACTAGTCTGTGTCACCAAAGATCGTGTAAGGGCTCAAATTACCTCAAAGAGAAGGTGTTAGGCACTCTTCAAGGTCCACAACTGTGAGTCCTGACCGATCTTTAAATTATGCGGATTATGTAATTAAGCTAGGTGATGAAATAATAAAAGAAAAATTTAGAAGTCGCAAACTCTTATTAAAACACATGAGAATCAGTACAAGTCTTAACGACTATAAGGATACAACTACATTGATCTATGCTAAACGACTAAGTGTAAAATAACAAATACATAAAGATAGGGAGGTCATAAATTTTTTAGCTTAAAGGATCACCCCGTGCGACATAAATAATACTTCGCAAGTCCCTTGAGGTAGGGGTTTCTCATATTGTTCAACGTGCATAAACTATTATCTCCTGCTACCCGATTACTGTGTTGAAGTTGTTTACTTGAAGACGCTCTAATTCATTCTAAATCATACCCTGTGTGTACACTACCCATCCCATGCCTATGGTCCAGGAGGCTTTGGACCTTTATTAGGTGGTTCTAGACTTCACTTAGGATGCTTAAAAATGAGAAAACTAGCGGGCATTCAAAACATATGGGACTACACATAAACGCAAGAAAGGGCTCAAGTTAACCTCCACACGTAAACAACAAATGCACGCGGGCCGTTTAGGAAGTACATATTTTAAGGAATTAAGACGAAATAGAGCTGTCAAATCCTATAGGCATAATTTCTAGGCGATTCTGATTTCCAGCATCATTCAAACATCATTGTTTTCTTCTGACTAATGAATTCGCAGATTAAAGGTGATAAAGAACTCTTATAGGCATGATCTCTAAACTGTTTATGCAATGGGGCAGTAAAATTGTTGAAAGCTCAAAATTAACGATATTTGATTTTAAACATGCTTTCTAGACGAGTGATAATATCACATAGGCATGATTGATGATTGAACTTGATTTTATAATACTTCATCCCTATAGGAATGTCATCTAGGCTGGGCAGTGTAATGAAAATAATGAAAGTAGTCGATTGATTGATTAAGATCTTATAGTCATGATGTCTAAAGGAGCAGCGTGATAAGAACAATAGAAGCATTTGATTGATTAGTTAATTGAAACCCTATAGACATGGTATCTAGGTGGACATTAGCAAAACATGTGTCATTGTATCCTATAGGCATGATATCTAAAGAGTTTAGTAGTACACATGGAAACAAATATAGCAATTACTTGAGCCAACATGTTTTGACAAGTTAAGTGAAGTGTGTGCGTGATTCCTATAGGCATGCTTTTTATTAGTGTACAACACACCAACAACTTGTTTGGATGGTTGTTACGTATCATTTCATAATGTTTCGTATCGTACTGTATTGTATTGTACTATATAGTTTGATAAATACAATATTTGGATAGATTGCATTATTTGCCATCGTTTCATGATATCACACACCAGCAATATAAAGAATAAACTTGCAATATTATAAAGAAAACTTATGATACATGGTAAATTTATTATATAAAAAAAGGTAGGGTAAATGATAAAATAAAATTATTTAATAATAATGAAGAGTGATATTGAGAGAAAAAGATAAGGTAACGACGCGACCACACTAAATCGATCGTTACATAAAGTGGCACATTTCGTCGTTATATAACGACGGATTTAATGATACGATACAATAATATTTAAGTAATAAATCAAAATAAACATCTTATTTAAAGTAACAATACAATACAATGGGTAACAATTATCCAAACAAGTTGTAAACTAAATAACATATAAGGCATGCTAAACGAAATAACAAATAGAACACATATACCCTATAGACATGTTTTCTACCCTTTTATGCAAGCATTGGAATATACCTGTCTCCCCAACTTCATTAGCACCCCAATTGTTTATTTACAAATTATTACAGGCCCAGATAATGAATATAAGTATAAATATTACACAAGGAACAACAGCAGGCCCAACAACATGCCCAAAAGGAGATAACCCTTCAACAAGCTCGTTCTTCGCACCATTAGCAAACCCAGAGCCAGACTCGACTCAAGTATTAGAATATACAAATTACAAGCTTCAAACTCATATATAGACCCATAAATGAAAACCAACCAAACACTTCTAAAGCAGCACCTCATATAGACGGGGTTGTATGACAATTAGCAGGATTCGTAAACACATTGGCATTTGGGGTCAATCGGACGTGATTTGATAGGTTTCGGCATCAGATGTAGAAGTTTGAAATTTCAAAGTTCATAAAGCTTGAATTGGAGTGTGATTCATGATTTCAACGTTGTCTGATGTGATTTGAGGCCTCGAACGAGTTCGTATCATGTTTTGGGACATGTTAGTATAACTGTTTAAGGTCCCGAGGGCCACGGGTGGATTTCGGAAGGTTAACGGAATGGATTTCGGGCCAAAATAGCTGCTGAAATCTCTGCTGCAATTCTGTTTTTGACAGCAATTGATGCATCGAAGAGCTAACTTTGGAATCGTATATATCAAAATCTATAAGGTGAAAATTTGCAAAACATAAAAGTTGTAGCCCTTGCATTCTAGTTTCCAGAAATTTAAACCATTCATGATTTGGGCATTTGATCAGAAAGTTATGATCGATTGAAGATAGCTGGTGAAGCAGTTTCGACAGAATTTTCTGATGCATGGAGCCGACTTTAGAAGCTCATATCTCGGAATATATAAAGAGTTATATAGTGTACAACCTATCAAATGAAAGATCTTCGAGTCTAGTTTCTAAATATTCAAACCGTTTGTCATTTGAATATTTCTACAAGGAGTTATGAACGTTTTAATAGAAGGTGTACAACAGGGGAAAATTATAATAGGATGTACAACCTGCACAACGCAAGGTACAACTCGATGAAGCCTGGGCGGAATATAAGTCTTCAAAAATGAGAGTTGAGCCATTTTTAACATATTTTTACTTCTAGAGCTCGATTTTTGGCGATTCTTTGAGGGGTTTTCACACAAATCGAATGGGTAAGTGTTCTTCCACTAGAATTAATTATATTTCATGAATTCGTTCTTGTTTTTATCATTTAATTTGTATTTTTAGTTGAGGAAGAATGTGGGTTTTGAAAGAAAATTTCTAAAATGAAAAATCATGATTTGAGGGACCAAATGATATCGGAATTTAATAAACTTTGTATGGTTGAACTCGTATCGGAATGGGTAATCAGATTTTGTAAAAAAAATCCGGTTCCGAGGTGCGGGCCCAGGGGTCGACTTTTGGGTCGATTTTTATATCTTTGTAAATATTGAAACTTTATTATTCGGAATAGTTCCTTATATGTTTTATGTGCATTTTGAAGTTGTTTTAGTTGATTTGAGCCGTCCGGAGGTCCTTTCCGCCCCAGAAGTATATTTTTGAGTACCGGGTTATCGTCTTTGAGGTAAGTATCTTGCCTAAACTTGTGAGGGGGAACTACCCCTTAGGATTGAGTCTTCCTTGTTGATTGTAGTCCGTGTATGCGAGGTGACGAGTGCGTACTCGGACTTATTTACAAATATATTGGCCTTTTAGGATTTGTAGGTTCTTATGTTACCTGTGTATGAATTGTAATTGTTACATTTGAACCCTAAATTTCCTAATTGACTATAATTAGTGTCATCTAGCCCTATAGTTGACTAGCTGTAGCTGGAACATCTATTCGTTGGAGTCAAGCATGCCCGTAAGTCTTCTATTGTGACTTATATGACTTTTCCCTTAAGTGCTACTTAGGTCTAGTTGTTAAACATTTATGTTATTGATATTCCTTGATGTTGTCTATTGCTGGGCCTTTGTTCAATCCGAGTTTTATTCCGTGAAGTTAACTATTTAGGCGAGATTGGTTATAGTTGTTTTCCCTTGTCGGGATGATGTTGTTTTCATTGTTGACTCCCTTGCCGGGATGTTGTGATTTATGATTCTTATTGTTGATTTTCCTTGCCAAATTGTTGTTCTTGATATTGTTTGGGTGAGGAAGAGTGTAAAGCACGAGGGGTCATTCCGTACCATGTTTATGTTATTTTAGCACAAAGGGACATTCCGTGTCATGTTTATGTTATTTAGCACGAGGGGACATTCTGTGCCATGTTTATGTTATTTTAGCACGATGGGACATTCCGTTCCATGTTTATGTTATTTAGTACGAGGGGACATTCCGTGCCATGTTTATGTTATTTTAGCGCGAGGGGACATTTCGTGCCATGTTTAGTTTATTTAGCACGAGGGGACATTCCGTGCCATGTTTATATTATTTTAGCATGAGGGGACATTCTGTGCCATGCTTATGTAATTTTAGCACGAGGGGAAATTCCGTGTCATGTTTATGTTATTTTAGCACGAGGGGACATTCCGTGCCATGCTTATGATATTTTAGCACGAAGGTTGATGTCGTGCACTTGTCTTTTTATCATTATGTATGTGGATTCCTGTTTGATATTTTCCCGCACTTGTTTATGTCTTGTTATTGTTTCCGTTGTCTTCTCCTTGCTATTTTCTATTGATATTTGCTTCATCATGATTGTTTTCCTATTTGATATTTTTTGCACTTTCTTAAGTGTTAATATTCCGTGGTTTCAATTTGGATATTCATATTGATCTCTTACTGCATTATTGACAAGACTTGAGATTCCTCCTGTACTACATGGCAATTCCTGAGTTTCAGACTGAGTTCCAGTAGATTTATCTTGAGGAGACTATGAACAAAAGATTCTATTGAAAAGTATTCTTGAAAAAGTAATGGTTTCGAGGGAGATTAAGTTTGAAGGACTTTTACATCGATGGTATATTTGAAAAGCATTCGTCTTGCATAAAATGATAATTGGAAGCCACTTATTGGGAAGGCATATTTGGAAAATTCGTATATTGAAAGAAACTATGTTTTTGGTACTCCTCTCTATTAAATATACTTATATATACATTTGGAGTAAGTATGCTTTCAAAGGAGATCTTTCTATACTAAAATGATTATATTTACAAAGTTTTTCATATGAACTGTTGTTTAAAGGTTTCCACCAGTTTATGGATTTTAATGGCTAAGGCCCGATGTGAACAAACAGACGTAGAGTTGAGTTATTGGTGTTCTCTATTGCGTTGTGTTTTCTTCCGGGTTGGCTTGTTTTTGCTGTCCATCTTTCTGTGTATTTTTATGTTGTTTCGTTGGCTAATTTCTGTAATTTCCTTCCGCATTATATTGTCATTGTTGTAAATTATTCCGTGAGGTATTAGATAGATGTAGTGTTCGAATATTTCTATATTCATGTTGGTTATTTTGTAGACCAGTGGTGTCTTGACTAGTCCTCGTCACTACTCCACCGAGGTTAGTCTTGGTACTAACTGAGCACCGCTGTGGTGTGCTCATACTACACTTCTGTGCATTTTTGTTTGCACAGATCCAGGTATTGATTGTTAGTAGCTGCGCGGATGTTTGCCGAGGAGACCCAAGGTAACCTGCTGCTGCGTTCGCAAGCTTTAGAGTCACCTTCCTATTTTATTCAACTATTGTATTTATTTCCAAGCAGTTGTATTTAGAAGTTGTAGAAGATTCGTAAAGCTTATGACTTGTATTACCGGTTCTTGGAAAACATTGTAAACTCTGTCAAGATTCTATATCGAGACTATTAGTTTTCCTTTTATTATTGTTGTTATTCAGTAATTGTTAGGCTTACCTAGTCCCTAGGACTAGGTGCCATCACGATACCCAACGGAGGGAAATTTGGGCCGTGACAACCAAGCACTAGAACAAAGCAACAAATTTGGTTAAAAAATTGCTACAACAAATATGGTTCGTGTAAGCAGGTAAAAACAGAGTTCACATAAGGGAATTATCAATAGAAGTTCATTAAATTCTGGGTAAGATATGATTCCCTAGGAATTTCAATGCAAGAATCCAAAACAAGGCATGAGAAAAACTCATAATAAACAGCAGAACAACAAAGCAAACTTAAAGATACAAAGTCATTCAAGCTGAACACATAAGTGTTTAAAGAATTAGGCAGGTTGTGACTCTAGGAGATTCAAAATTGCATAATAGCTACTATGAAAGTAAAATTGCCAATGATTACAACACAATATTGGAGTTATATTGGTTCGAACAACATGGATATGCGAAGCACTAGAAACAAGCAAAAGAGGATAGAATTGCAAAAGTCAAGGCACTCACCAGTTTGCAGATTCAACAAACAAAATGGAAGAGAAGTCTAAGTGTCAGAAACAACTCGAATATCACCAGCAAAGAGAATAATCAAAAGAGCCAAATCCAAGTGCGTAAGAGTTCATAGGAGCCACAAATGAGCCCCGAGCAGTGCTCGTACTAGGGAGGCCGTTAGGGAGGGTTCCGATGGTCTTGGCTTTCAGCCAGCCAAAAGCAATAGATTCAAAATAGTATCGAGTGAGTGAGAGTATGAGAGAATAATAGTGATTCCGGTCCATTAAAGGGATTAGGGGAGGGGTTTATATAATAGTAAAATTGAACGAACAAACAAGGAAACATAATTAATCAAACACAAAAATAAGAAAAGAAAAACATACAAAATCAATTCAAAATAAATTTAGGAGAAAAATCGGGTCAACCCTATTTCAAGAAGAAGAACACAAATAGTCAGAGATCTCACTGAATCAGACCTATACAGCATGGTAATGAGTGTATACAGACGAAATATCGTCTGAATTTAAACAAAATGGAGCTTGATTCTCTCAATTCAGAGCCTGAAACGTGCCAAAAATAGGCGAGTATTATGTGATACCTAAATCATGTAAGAAACAACGAGACAAAGCATAAATGGAAAACGAATCATGGAGTGATTCCATGTTGAGGTCGGAGTTGGACATAATAAGGGAGGTGACTGCTAGGGTTTGAGAGGAGAGGAGAAGAGAAGATTTAGGGGTGGCAGTCTTAGAGAAATGGTTGGTTTCGGGCGGGTTTGGTTAGTTTAAAGCAGAGGGGTGATTGTGGGCCATTGATCTTGAGATATTAACGACTAGGACTAGAAGAAAACGAAGTGGGTCATTTTAAAGGGTATCGATCGGGTTTGAGAGATGGGTCATTTGGTTTGAGCCTAAGGAGGTTGGGCTAAGGATTGATGATCTTGGCCAGTGATTTGGGTCTGACTGGTACGAAATTAGCCCCAAATTTGGGCTACAAATTAAACACAAAAAATTATAAAAATATTTATGAAAAGTAATTAACAAACAATAAAAATATTGTTTGTATTATAAGATGCTTGAAAGTAATAATTTAACATCATAAATAATATAAAATTTTATTTGGGCACGAATAATGTAATAAAAATGCAAATATGCACAACATACAGACTATTATTGCAAAAATTATGTAAATAGCTTAAAAATACAAATATACTTATATGAATTAAATTAAAATATTCTGAAACATATATGTTGATGCAAATAATAAGTTTGAATAATTAATTCATCACAAAATAATTTAAGGGGTAATTAATAAATATTCAAGTAAGTTCAATACAAGAAAATTAATTTTAAAGCTTTAAAAATTATGAAAAAATATTGAAAATACTTGTATAACTCTTGTAAATTAAGTAATGATGCAAAATAGTATTTTGAAAGTATATATGCTATTTGAAAAAAATATGAGGGTAAAATTGGGTATGAACAATCATTTCCTGTGGTTAAATAATATTTTTGTTGTTTGGTTGGACTGTATTGTATTGTACTATAACATATAAGTTTACTAACCCCCCTCCCCCCAAACTAAATATTAAATTCATCAAAAATTGAATATATTCCAATTATGTAGCTTGAAAACCAAAGCAAAACTTGAAGAAAAAGGTTAACAATCATTAGCAAGAAAAAGCACAAAACGATGAAGAGACAAAAAAGCAAACAAGATACATAGATTTGGATGAAAAGAACGGCACAAATTAATGAAAAAAATACACCAAAACAAAATAGGTCAATTGGCTAGAGATTTAAAGTTACAATTTTCTTTTTAAAAACGTAAAAGGGTAAAATATTATGGAATAATAAGTAAGGGTGTAATTAGAAGAAACAACAGAAGTCAATCTCACCATACCAAATTGGTTGTTTCATAAAATGGGACTATTCGTTATTTCAGAATAATGAATTTAATGATACAATACAATTAATTTTAAATAATCAATCAAGATAATATTATTTTAAGATAACAATATAATACGATACAATGGGTAACAATCTCCAAGTAAATTGTTAATATGACTAGCTATAAATACAACCGTTTTACTTCAAAATATATTTTCGTATACAGTAAAAACGTTACGTGCGTATGAATTTGTATAACATTCTCGTTTCATAGAAAAGTTAAGTGTATGAATTTTAAATAGGCGAAATGGCTTTCTGGCCACTTAAACTTGTAGGGCTTTTGAAAGCCGATACACGAACTTTGGATTTTCTCATTTGAACACTTCTACTTGAGAAAATGTTTACTAATAAACACCTTTGACCGTTGACTATGCTTAGGTGGAAATATTATAGCTGGTGTGGCCAATTGCGTGTTAATCACTGGTATTAAACGCGTGAATATGATAAATAATTTATAAAAAAAAGATAAATAATTAATTTTAAAAAATAGAAAAATTCATCAGGTCAGATTTAGAAAAAAGCCACTTCAATTCATCGGGTCTGACTATTTTTCAATATTTAACCATTCAATCTTGCAATTACAACCCGTAGAGATTGTTCTCCACGCCAAGAACTACCTCTCCACCAAAAATCAGGAGATTTCACTGTAGGAATCGCCACTTCTGATGACTTGCAACTCTCCGGCGGGATCCAGTTGGTCGGAGATGGCGTTCCAGTGGTCCAAAACTCCCAAGAGCAATGCCAATCGATCCCGGGCAGTGCATAGCTATTCTTCCCCCTGATTCCAGCCAAATGTTTTACTCTTCGGTGCGCAGGGCTGCTCGGTATTGCTTCCCGACTTATGATTTGACGATTGTTTGAGAAAGACTAAAAGGGAAGTTGCTATTGTTTGAGTAATTATTTGAGAACTCTATGATATTTCCTTATTATTTGTACCCTGCTACATGTCTACTTCTTCCCTTATATCCTGCTTTACTTTATTACTACTGGACCTTAGTGAGTATCGAGTCGACCTCTCTTCACTACCTCTTCGAGGTTAGACGGGATACTCACTGGGTACATATTTATATATATGTACTCATGCTGCACTTTCCTTTCTTTCTGCACTTGATTGTGCATGTCCGGAGGCTGGTCCGTATGATTATCAGGCCGGTGCTAGATATTGATAGTGTAGTTATACTTCACGGTGAGCTGCTTTCACGGAGATTTCCTAGCAGCACCCTGGAGTTCTTTTTTTATATCCTCTGTCTATTTCATTCAGGCTGAGACCCTGTGTATATTGTAGTCATTGTGTATTCAGTAGTTTTCCGTGACACTAGTTCCTGGCATACATGCGGTATATATTTTGGGTATTGGGTTGTATATCTATGTATATGTTTTATTTCGGCCTTGTATTTACTATGATTTTACCTTCACTCAAGGCTAGTATCATGTTGCCTGTTTTAAACTGGTAATTATTGACTTGTTTGATCGAACGGAAAGGGTATCACCTAGTGAAGGTTATTTCGGCTTGCCTAACCCCGCTGTTGGGCGCCATCGTGACCTGAATTAGGATTTGGGTCGTGACATGGGCGTATGCCCGGAATCGAATTTCGAGGTCCCAAGTCCGAGAAATGAATTTTAAAGAAAATTATTTTCTGAAAAATATAAAGGTTTTTGAAAATGAACTTTGATGAGAAACCTGTGTTACCGGGCGCGTATTATGGTTCCGGAGCCCGGAACAATTTCAATATGGTTATTATGTGCTACCTGTGAAATTTGGTAAGAAACGGACTTAATTTGAGGTAATTCGGACTAAAAATGGGAAATTTGAAGGCTAATGAAGTTTTTGATTCTATAGATTTTGAGGCTTAATTCAGTGTTTATGATGTTATTTTGGTGGTTTAATTGCTTGAATAAGTTCGTAGGATGTTTATGAGGTCGTGTGTATACTTGGTTTTGAGCCCCGAGGGCTCGGGTGAGTTTCGGGTAGGTGTCGGGGCGCTAAACTTAGGAGATTTCTGGTGTAAAATGATTTTTCTGGTGTCTGGTGTTTTACTATATGCGATCTCATAGGTATAGTCGCGATCACATAGTCTTGTGGAGGGGGAGGAGTCATTTACACTGTGCGATCGCGTAAGTAGGACTGCGATCGCACAGGTGTGTAGGAGAGCTGGGGGGAGGGGGGGGTAATTACCCTGTGCGACCGCACAAAGTCATCCGTGATCGCATAGGGTGGGGATCCATAACCCAGTGCGATCGCACCTTTTCAACCGCGACCGCACATCTTAAGCCCAATTCCACTATGCGATCGCACCCTTAGCCCCGCGATCACATAATACAAAATCGCCTAGTTATTTTTAAATACCCAAAACAGAACCCATTACGGGATTTCACATTTTCCCACTACCTCCTTCTTCTCCACACCTCCTTGGGCAAATTTTGAAGAACTCCATCACCATAGCCTTTTAGGTAAGTGACCTTTAACTCGTTTTCTTCCATTTTCATCAACTATTATCGGATTCTAGGCCTAAAATCATGGAACTAAAGGGTAGAAATTGGGGTTTTGGGTAGAGTTAGGGCTTTTTGATTTTTTGGGAATTCAACCTCGTTTTGGGGTCGGATTTCAAAACAAAATGTATATTCGGGCTCGTGGGGGAATGGATGATCGTGTTTTGGTCCAAACCTCGTGTTTGGACTAAGCGGGACCGGGGTCGAATTTTGGAATTTTTGGAAGAATGTTGGGAATTCTATAATTAGGCTTTGGTACTGAATTATTGAGTAATTATTGATGTTATTGAGTCGATTATGTATAGATGCAATTGTTTCGGAGTCGGATTCGAGAGGAAAAATGGTGTTGGAGGCTTGATTTGCATTCTTGGAGCCGAGGTAAGTGTTTGGCCTAACCTTATCTTGAGGGAATAGGTATAGAGTCTTATTTGCTATGTGTTAATCCAAGTCCAATGTATAGGTGAGGTGACGGGTACCTATATGTTATGGTCAAGCATGCCCGTGAGTTGAACTTGATAATTTTCATTGTGTTCTTCGATATTCTCTTTTTTACAGATTTCTTATCATTCTGGAAGTGATATACTGAGAGTATTTAATGATTTGGAAATTTATTTGATTATTCGTTCGGTTGAGGATTATATTGTGAAATTATACCTCTGAGTGAGATTGGCTATAGTTGAGTCCCTTGCCGGGACGATAGAATCTTTATTGAATATTTCTGTGTAATTGAGGTTTCCTATTATTGTATTTTCCCGTCCAATTGTTGCTTTTATTTATGTTATGCACGAGGGGACATTTCGTGCCGAGTGACTGTGAGGTTATGCATGAGGGGACATTTCGTGCCGAGTGATTTTCTATTATTGCACGAGGGGACATTCCGTGCCGAGTGATTGTGAGGTTATGCACGAGGGGACATTTCGTGCCGAGTGATTTTCTATTATTGCACGAGGGGACATTCCGTGCCAAGTGATTTACTTATTTATGCACGGGGGGACATTCCGTGCCGAGTGATTGTGAGGTTATGCACGAGGGGACATGTCGTGCCTTTTTCTGTTTAATTACTTGTTCCGAGCTGTTAAATTCCTGTTGTTATTTCTACACTTAAATTATTATCTTATTCTGTTGTTTTAGCAGTTGTGGCCCCTTTATCCCCAACATGTTCTCCCCCGTAGTTGTATTACTTGTTTATTTATTGTCATTACAGCCCGTTATATTATTGAACTGCACGTGTGTTATTTATTGTCGTGTACTAGCCTCGTCACTACTTCGACGAGGTTAGTCTTGGCACTTACTCAGTACATGGGGTCGGTTGTACTGATGCTACACCTGCACTTCTCTATGTTGTGCATATTACAACATCGGACCCAGTGAACACTAAGTGAGGGAGTATCCTTCAGTCCACGGCGACACCGAGGTAGTCCTGCAGACGTCCGGAGGCTTTGGCGTCACCTCTTATCCTTTTTCTTCATTTTCTGTCTTATTTCTGTAGTTCCAAGACAGTTGTATCTACTTGTTTCAGACCATTGTATTTAGTAAACTCTTAGATTGTTCGTGAGTTTGTGATTCCGATTTCTGGGGTTGTACTTAAGGAAAATTTACCACGAGATTTCTATTTAGTTCTTGCATTTTGTATTACTTCCGCATTTTTATTATAATCGTTCCAGTTATTTTTTTGTTATTCTAACTATTAATAAGTCAATTTAATCAAAATGTTGGATTGTCTAGCGGGTTCAACGTCAGACGCCATCACGACCTGTAGGTGGGATTTCTGGTCGTGACAAGTTGGTATTAGAGCTCTAGGTTGGTTAGGTCTCACAACTCACGGACAAACTTGGTAGAGTCTGAGGGATCAGTACAGAGACGTCTGTACTTATCCCCTAGAGGCTGCAAAGTTAGGAATAACTTCACTTTTTCTTCTTCTCTGTCGTGCGATTTAAATTCTAAATGCTAATTGAGTTTCTATTCTCTCGCAGATGGCGAGAATGCGTGCTTCCTCATCTACCGATCAGCAGCCCGATCCTCCTGTTGTAGCTCCTACGAGGGGTTGAGGACAAGGCCGAAACCGTGCTAGAGGCCGAGGCAGGGGCAGGGCTCAGCCTAGAGAAGCATCCCCAGTAGAGGACCCACAGGTAGACTTTGCCGGTGAGGTTCCTGCTCAGACGGTTCTAGTCGGACCAGCTCAGGTCCCAGAGCGGTTTATTGCCACCCCATTTCTTCACGACGCTCTTGTCCGCTTAGTGGGACTTATGGAAAGCGTGGCTCAGGCCGGTCTTCTTCTTACTGCACCAGCCGTCTCTCAGGCTGGGGGAGGGCCCTAGACTCCTGCTACCCGCACCCCAGAGCAGCTAGCTCCTCAGTTCCAGATTCCGGCACCTCAGACAGTCGGAGTAGCTCAGCCGGGTATTGTAGCACCGACAGTTGAGGGAGCAACTATGCAGGCAGATGCCCTATGGAGATTAGATCGGGTCACCAAGCTGTTTCCTACTACTTTTACTGGTGCACCATCAGAGGATCCCCAGGATTACTTGGACAGTTTCTATGAGGTTCTTCGGAACATGGGCATTGTGGCGACCAATGGGGTCGATTTTGCTACATTTTGTCTTTCTGGTACCGCCAAGACTTGGTGGAGAGACTATTGCTTGACCAGACCAGCTGGGTCTGCACCTTTGAGTTGGGCTCAGTTCTCCGAGTTATTCTTGGGGAAGTTTCTTCTAGTTACTCAGAGGGAGGATCTTCGGAGGTAGTTTGAGCGTCTCCAGCAGGGATCTATGACTGTTACACAGTACGAGACCAGGTTCATCACTCTATCCCGTCATGCTATTATGATACTCCCCACTGATCGAGAGTGAGTGAGGAGGTTTATCGAGGGTCTAGCTCAGTCTATCAGACTTCAGATGGCCAGGGATACAGGTACTGATATCTCCTTTCAGGATGCGGCCGATGTGGCCAGGCGTATTGAGATGGTGTTATCACAGGGTAGTGGTCAGGGGTCTGACAAGAGACCTCGTCATTTCGTCCGGTTCAGTAGCACCTCATCTGGAGGCAGAGATTCTTTTGGCAGAGGGCATCCTTCTAGGCCTTATTAGTCGGCATTTCAGGTATCCCGCGGTGCACCACCAGCTCCTATCAGTGCACCGCCAATTTAGAGCTTTCAGGGTGGTCATTCTGGTCGTCAAGGACAGTTCCAGGGTCAGTATTCTCAACAGCCGAGGTCTTGCTTCACTTGCGGTGGTATGGGGTATATTTTCCAGATTTTGCCCCCGAGGTTTTGGTGGTCCTCAATATCAGGGTTCCCGTGCTATGGTTCCCGCATCAGGTGCACCCCCACCCCCTCAGCCAGCTAGGGGTGGTGGTCGAGGTGCTAGAGGTGGAGGTCAGATTTATAGAGGTGGAAGACATGCCACAAGAGGTAGAGGTCAGCCCGCAGTAGGTCGACCCAGAGATGTTCAGGTTGGAGGGGCTTCGCCCTGATGCTATGCTATTCCTGCCAGGTCTGAGGCTGAGGCCTCTGATGCAGTTATTACAGGTACGATTTCAGTTTGCCGTCGAGATGCTTCGGTTTTATTTGATCCGGGGTCTACATTCTCCTATGTGTCTTCATATTTTGCCCCTTATCTGAGTATGCCCCGTGATTCCCTGAGTACTTTTGTATGTGTGTCTACACCGGTGGGTGATTCTATTATGGTAGATCGAGTCTACCGTTTATGCTTAGTGGTTATTGGTGGTTTGGAGACTCGGGTAGATCTTTTGCTTCTTGATATGGTTGACTTTGATGTTATATTGGGGATGGACAGGATATCTCCCTACCATGCTATTCTGGACTGTCATGCCAAGACTGTGACTTCGGCCTTACCGGGAGTACCTCGTTTGGAGTGGAGAGGGACTCCTAGTCATTATTCCAGTAGAGTTATTTCATATATGAAGGCTCGGTGCATGGTCAAGAAGGGTTGTTTGGCCTATTTGGCCTATGTTTGTGATTCTAGTGCCGAGGTTCCTTCTATGGAGTCTGTGCCCGTGGTTCGTGAGTTTCTAGAGGTATTCCCTGCTGACCTGTCGGGCATGCCTCCCGATAGGGATATTGATTTTTGCATTGAGTTGGCTCCGGGCACTCAACCCATTTCTACTCCGCCGTATCGTATGGCCCCGCCAGAGTTGAAGGATCAGTTGCGGGATTTGTTGGATAAAGGCTTCATTAGGCCTAGTGTTTCTCCTTGGGGTTCCCCAGTATTGTTTGTCAAGAAGAAAGATGGCTCAATGAGGATGTGTATTGACTACCGGCAGTTGAACAAGGTTACTATTAAGAATAAGTATCCTTTGCCGAGGATTGATGATCTATTGACCAGCTTCAGGGTGCTACAGTTTTTTCCAATATAGACATGAAATCTGGTTACCATCAGATGAGGATTAGGGCGTCTGATGTCCCTAAGACAGCCTTTCGCACTCGTTGGGTATTATGAGTTCTTGGTGATGTCATTTGGGTTGACAAATGCCCCCGCTGCTTTTATGGAGTTGATGAACCGAGTGTTAAGACCCTATTTGGACTTGTTCGTTATTGTTTTCATTGATGATATATTGATATACTCTCGTAGCCGAGAGGAGCATGAGCAGCACCTTCGATTCGTCCTCCAGACTCAGAGGGATAGTTAGTTGGATGCCAAATTTTCTAAGTGTGAGTCCTGGTTGAGTTCGGTGGCATTTCTGGGCCATGTTGTGTCGGCAGAGGGTATTCAGATGGATCCCAAGAAGATTTCAGCAGTCAAAAATTGGCCTAGACCTACCTCAGCTACAGAGATTCGAAGTTTCTTGGGCTTAGCAGGCTATTATCGCCGCTTTGTGGAGGGATTTTCATCTATCGCATCCCCGATGACCAGGTTGACCTAGAAGGGTGCCCAATTCAGGTGGTCTGATGAGTGTGAGGCGAGCTTTCAGAAGCTCAAGACAGCCTTGACCACGACACCGGTGTTAGTTTTGCCCACAGGTTCAGGGCCTTATACCGTGTATTGTGATTCTTCACGGGTTGAACTCGGTGCAGTGTTGATGCATGAGGGCAAGGTTATAACTTATGCTTCTCGTCAGTTGAAGGTGCATGAGAAGAACTATCCAGTTCATGATTTGGAGTTAGAAGATATTGTTCATGCATTGAAGATTTGGAGGCATTATCTGCATGGGGTGCCATGTGAGGTGTTCACGGATCACAAGACTCTGCAATATCTGTTCAAGCAGAAAGAGTTGAATATGAGGCAGATGAGATGGTTAGAGCTGTTGAAGGATTATGACATTACCATTCTTTATCATCCGGGGAAGGCCAATGTTGTGGCCTATGCTTTGAGCCGGAAGTCAGCTAGTATGGGTAGTCTTGTTATTTGTCAGTCAGAAAGCGACCGCTTGCCTTGGATGTTCAGGCTTTAGCCAACAGATTTATGAGATTGGAGGTTTCGGAGACTGGCAGTTTTTTGGCCCATACCTGGCCCGTTCTTCATTGTATGATCGTATTTGGGCCAGGCAGTATGATGATCGTCATTTATGTGTTCTTAGAGATACAGTCTGACACGGAGGTGCCAAGCAGGTCACCGTTGATGATGAGGGAGTTCTGAGGATGCAGAGCCGTATTTGTGTGCCTAATGTTGATGGTATTCGTGAGTTGATATTGCAGGAGGCCCATAGTTCCCGGTATTCCATTCACCCGGGCGCCGCAAAGATGTACCAGGACTTGCGACAACATTATTGTTGGCGGAGGATGAAGAAGGATATTGTAGCCTATGTATCTCGGTGCTTGAACTGTCAGCAGGTTAAGTACGAGCAATAGAGACCCGGTGGTTTGATGCAGTAGATTGAGCTTTCCGAGTGGAAGTGGGAACGTACCACCATGGATTTTGTAGTTGGACTCCCACGGACTTAGAGGACGTTTGATGCAGTGTGGGTTATTATGGATAGGCTGACCAAGTCAGCACACTTCATTCTTGTGTCAATCTCATATTCAACGGAGAAGTTGGCAATATGAGAGAGATTGTTCGATTGCATGGTGTGCCCGTATCCATTATTTCAGACCGAGGTACTCAGTTTACCTCCCATTTCTGGAGAGTATTTCAGCGTGAGTTGGGCACACGGGTTGATTTGAGCACATCGTTTCATCCTCAGACGGACGGACAGTCCGAGCGCACTATTCAGATCCTGGAGGATATGCTACGAGCGTGTGTCATTGACTTTGGTGGTTCATGGGACCAGTTCTTGCCTTTAGCTGAGTTTGCCTACAACAACAACTATCAGTCGAGCATTCAGATGGCTCCGTATGAGGCATTGTATGGTACGCGGTGTCGGTCGCCAGTCGGATGGTATGAGCTGGGAGAGGCCAGATTGTTGGGTTTTGAGTTAGCCCAGGATGCCTTGGACAAGGTGAAGATCATTCAGGATAGACTTCGTACAGCTCATTCCAGGCAGAAGAGTTATGCATATCGCAGCGTGCGAGATTTGGCATTTATGATAGGAGACCGGATATTTCTTCGGGTGTCGCCCATGAAGGGCGTGATGAGGTTCGGAAATAAGGGCAAGTTGAGCCCTAGGTACATTGGTCCATTTGAGATTCTGGATAAGGTAGGAGAGGTGGCCTACAGACTTGCCTTGCCACCGAGTTTATCATCTGTGCACCCGGTGTTTCACGTATCTATGCTCCGTAGGTATATTGCGGATCAATATCATGTACTTGACTTCAACGGTGTCCGGTTGGCCAAGGATTTGACTTATGAGGAGGAGCCGGTAGCCATATTAGCTCGGCAGGTTCGTCAGTTGAGATCGAAGAGTTATCCTTCGGTTCGTGTTCGGTGGAGAGGTCAGCTTGCTGAGGCAGCTACTTGGGAGTCCGAGGACGATATGTGGAGCATATATCCCTATCTTTTCCCCGATTCAGGTACCTTTCTATGTCCATTCGAGGACGAATGTTTGTTTTAGAGGTGGAGATTGTGATGCCCCAAAAGGGTCATCCCGTGTAATTTTAACTTAATCTGTGTTTCGAGGCCCTGAAAGACTCCATTTATCCCACCTCGATGTGCGTGGGCAGCCCGGGCGCGTAGCCGGGAAGACTTTATGTGGAAAATTGAATAAATGTTGAGTTTATGATAATTAATTGAATAAAGTTGACTTTAGTCAATATTTTTGGTAAACGGACCCGGACCCGTGATGTGACGGTCCCGGAGGGTCCGTAAGAAAATATGGGACTTGGGCGTATGCCCGGAATCAAATTTCGAGGTCCCTAGTCCGAGAAATGAATTTTTAAAGGAAATTATTTTCTGAAAAATATAAAGGTTTTTGAAAATGAACTTTGATGAGAAACCTGTGTTACCGGGCCCTTATTATGGTTCCGGAGCCCAGAACAAGTTCAATATGGTTATTATGTGCTACCTGTGAAATTTGGTAAGAAACGGACTTAATTTGAGGTAATTCGGACTAAAAATGGGAAATTTGAAGGCTAATGAAGTTTTTGAGAAATTCTATAGATTTTGAGGCTTAATTCAGTGTTTATGATGTTATTTTGGTGGTTTAATTGCTTGAATAAGTTCGTAGGATGTTTATGAGGTCGTGTGTACACTTGGTTTTGAGCCCCGAGGGCTCGGGTGAGTTTCGGGTAGGTGTCGGGGCGCTAAACTTAGGAGATTTCTGGTGTAAAATGATTTTTCTGGTGTCTGGTGTTTTACTATATGCGATCTCATAGGTATAGTCGCGATCACATAGTCTTGTGGAGGGGGAGGAGTCATTTACACTGTGCGATCGCGTAAGTAGGACTGCGATCGCACAGGNGAGCTGGGGGGGGGGGGGGGTAATTACCCTGTGCGACCGCACAAAGTCATCCGCGATCGCATAGGGTGGGGATCCATAACCCAGTGCGATCGCACCTTTTCATCCGCGACCGCACAGCTTAAGCCCAATTCCACTATGCGATCGCACCCTTAGCTCTGCGATCGCATAGTACAAAATCGCCCAGTTATTTTTAAATACCCAAAACAAAACCCATTACGGGATTTCACATTTTTTCACTACCTCCTTCTTCTCCACACCTCCTTGGGCAAATTTTGAAGAACTCCATCACCATAGCCTTTTAGGTAAGTGACCTTTAACTCGTTTTCTTCCATTTTCATCAACTATTATCGGATTCTAGGCCTAAAATCATGGAACTAAAGGGTAGAAATTGGGGTTTTGGGTTGAGTTAGGGATTTTTGAATTTTTGGGAATTCAACCTCGTTTTGGGGTCGAATTTAAAAACAAAATATATATTCGGCTCGTGGGGGAATGAGTGATCGGGTTTTGGTTCGAACCTCGTGTTTGGACCAAGCGGGCCCGGGGTTGGATTTTGGAATTTTTGGAAGAATGTTGAGAATTCTATAATTAGGCTTTGGTATTGAATTATTGAGTAATTATTGATGTTATTAAGTGGATTATGTATAGATGCAATTGTTTCGGAATCGGATTCGAGAGGAAAAGCGATGTTAGAGGCTTGATTCGCATTCTTAGAGCTGAGGTAAGTGTTTGGCCTAACCTTAGCTTGAAGGAATAGGTATAGAGTCTTATTTGCTATGTGTTAATCCATGTCCAATGTATAGGTGAGGTTACGGCTACCTATATGTTGTGGTCAAGCATGCCCGTGAGTCGAACTTGATAATTTTCATTGTGTTCTTTGATATTCTCTGTGTTACAGATTTCTTATCATTTTGGAAGTGATATATTGAGAGTATTTAATGATGTGGAAAGTTATTTGATTATTCGTTCGGTTGAGGATTATATTGTTGAATTATACCTCTGAGTGAGATTGGTTATAGCCGAGTCCCTTGCCGGGACGATAGAATCTTTATTGAATATTTCTGTGTAATTGAGGTTTCATATTATTGTATTTACATGTCCAATTGTTGTTTTTATTTATGTTATGCATGAGGGGACATTCCGTGCCGAGTGACTGCGAGGTTATGCACGAGGGGACATTCCGTGCTGAGTGGTTTTCTATTATTGCACGAGGTGACATTCCGTGTCGAGTGATGTGAGGTTATGCACGAGGGGAAATTCCGTGCCGAGTGATTTTCTACTATTGCACGAGGGGACATTCCGTGCCGAGTGATTTACTTATTTATGCATGAGGAGACATTCCGTGCCGAGTGATTGTGAGGTTATGCACGAGGGGACATGCCGTGCCTTTTTCTGTTTAATTACTTGTTCCGAGCTGTTAAATTCCTGCTGTTATTTCTACACTTCAATTATTATCTTGTTCTATTGTTTTAGCAGCTGTGGCCCCTTTATCCCCAGCATGTTCTCCCCCGTAGTTGTATTACTTGTTTATTTCATGTCATTACTTCCCGTTATATTATTGAACTGCACATGTGTTATTTGTTGTCGTGTCCTAGCCTCGTCACTACTTCGCCGAGGTTAGGCTCGGCACTTACTCAGTACATGGGGTCGGTTGTACTTATGCTACACCTGTACTTCTCTATGTTGTGCAGATTACAGCATCGGACCCAGTGGACACTGAGCGAGGGAGTATCCTTCAGTCCACGGCGACACCGAGGTAGTCCTGCAGATGTCCGCAGGCTTTGGCGTCACCTCTTATCCTTTTTCCTCATTTTCTGTCTTATTTTTGTAGTTCCAAGACAGTTGTATCTACTTATTTCAGACCATTGTATTTAGTAAACTCTTAGACCGTTCGTGAGTTTTTGATTCCGGTTTCTAGTGTTGTACTTAAGAAAAAATTATCACGAGATTTCTATTTAGTTCTTGCATTTTGTATTACTTCCGCATTTCTATTATAATCGTTCCAGTTATTTTTTTGTTATTCTAACTGTTAATAAGTCAATTTAATCAAAACGTTGGCTTGTCTAGCGGGTTCAACGTTAGACGCTATCACGACCCGTAGGTGGGATTTCTGGTCATGACACAATTATAGTGATTTAGTAAGTAGTTTATACAAGTCTCTGTGGGTTCGACACTCAACTTATCATTCTATTACTTGTACGACCACGTATACTTGCGTGTGCGTTTGAGAGCAACAATATACATACATACATACATACACATATATATATATATATATATATATATATATATATATATAGTGTTGAATCACTTTGACTTGTTCATATATTTCTTTTAAAAAAATATTTACACTCCTTATTGAAAATTATGAATTCGCAGTTTGACAAATGGCAGATGTACACTTCTGACCACGGATGTGAGCACACCCACTACCTTTCACTCGATAAGAAAAAGATAATTCGGTGGATAAAGCATCTTTACGTAGTGCAGAAGGGCCGCACCCCAAGAAGGTCATTGAAGGGGAGTCAAATTATCTCCCTATGACCTATAATGCATTTGTATTTCACATTCATTATTTCAAAATATTGGATCTGGGATAGGTACCACGTTGCAATTTCAAAGATAAGTGGCCAGTAATAAATCAAATAAAGACATACTAGTAAGAAGTAACTTGGCAATGGCAGTAGATATAAAGAAGAGAAAGACACATGGGAACAAAAGGGGAAAGAGATAATGAGAAAGATTCCAAGATTTGAATATGGCATATTCGAAAGAAACCGAGTCTAAACAATAGGTACACTACTGTCATGCATTTATCTATCCCTTTATTTAGGGACATGTGGGACTCTCAGATTTGAACTAATGCAGTAATCATAGTCCCCATCACACTCTTCATTAGTAAACAATAATAATAGCGCTAGTAATTTGTCAAGACTTTGTGGTACAGTTCACAAGTATATACAATAATAATGCATCATTTTATTGGGGAGTGGTAGGGGAAAAAATATGCAATCCAAAGATATCAACGTGGTTTGGCAGCAAATGTAAAAATAGGCTTGTACGTGGATTAGTTAAGCATAGGGGTGGAGAAAACAAGTTAAAAGTGTGGAGAATGTCACCAATGTTCATTGTTCCGCAGCTAATTGTGCATCTTCTGCCAGGCCTTAACATGCCCACACATGCCATGAAGTGCTTTAGCAGTCTTTTGAATATTCTAGTTTTTAATATTACAAATCACAAGGAGTATATTGACAACTTAACATATTTGTTTATTAGTAAAACGGTATAATTGAATTGTAACGTGGTGTATAGACAACCGAATCGATTTAATCCAAAAAGTGATAAAGAAATAAGATTAAAACTGAGATTTAACGACTAAAATTAAAGAGGATAACAAGCTTGGTTCTGAACTCAGTTTTTCCGAGAGAAGAGGTGAAAATAATAATAAAGTGATGATAAATCTGTTAATTGAGAGCTAAATAGTAAAGTGTGAGAACCAAATATAATAAAGCATAGCTTTTTCGTACAGAATATTTTTTCTCTCTCTCTCTATAATGGTTGTTAACCCAACTTTTATAGCTCTACCTAGGGAAACAAGATCTTTGGATCAAATTCCTTTTTAAATGAGAATACAAGTGTCATTGATGAATATATAACGGCAGGCCTTGAATGCAAATATTCTCTGTCCGATGGAAAACCTTTGAACTCTTACTACCGACTACGTCCCATTCGGAATCCATCTGGTACCGCTCACACACGTTGCCTTTGGAATTAGTTGTTTCCCGAATCGTCCTTTGCCTATCTCCAGTTCACGTGTCATCTTACCACTCGACAACCTGTTATCAACCAATTTTACCCCCATACAGTTAGTCCAACTACTTTCCGGTGATGAAACTCAACGTTACCTGTAGATGAATATTCCTTTCTTGGAGGGAAAGTTCCTGAATAGTCTTTAATACTTGAGGGGACACAAGTCTCTCCGCATTTAGTACCTCGAACACGTGTTGCCCCGTGATTCAGCAAATATTTTTCGCCGGGTTCTGAGGCAATCATGAACATGATTTTTGCCGTCTATATCTTCTTCACTACTCATCATTTTTACTTCTTCACTTTCACTACTTTCACAAATCTTCCTTCTTCTCTGCATTTGCTAAGAACTCTTTCACACCCTTCAACTTCCTCAACAAGAAATTTGATGAACCTTTTACCACCATGGCTTCTTACATTGCTTTCTTCGGAAACACCTGTCTTCTCTTCGGTGGAGGCCAAAACAAAAATGACAAGGAGGTCAACATCGAGTCTGATCCTCCTTTTGTTAGCACCATCATACCACATCATCTCAGCACCACAAATGATCTTTAAGAAAAAACCCATTCTGCAACTTCTCAAGGTTACCGTTTTTGCCAGTTCATAGGTATACCTCATCCATTTTCCCTTCTAGTATCCCAACTGTGAAGGAAGATTGAAACTTCTCCAATATTAAAATTCTCTCCCGAGATATGGTAGAGTGAGTTACCTACTCCAAGGAGTGGTTCACGTATGACAATACATACCTTGGGTCTATTTTCTTTGGGGTAGAGTGAAGGACTCGACCCAATTAATTTAGAGTTTTACCACCAATATCAGGTCTCCTTAGCACAAGTAGGCCCATTTATATGGCGGACAATGGTTTGCCTTCGTCAATTGTGCACTGAGACCGGCGAAACCCTAATACTTGCACATTAATGAACCTTTACTCTCCCAAGATTTTCTGTGGGGGAGTAATAAACTTTAGTAAGCATGGCCACCACGCTCTGCTCACCAGCATAGATGACCACAACAACCATAGATCGATGGAACAATTCGTCATTATTGCTACCAGGGACATCATTCCGACCAAGATCAAACCTTCCCAAGTCGTGGAACCTTTTTGGTAAGTTTCTGGTTATCTGCTTCCTTTCTTTGTGAAAAGATCATTTCCCGCTTTTGATGATTTTCAATTTCCTTCGTTTCAGATACGCGATGCGAACCCCCACAGGTTCAAGGCTTGGACCAATGGGTTCAGAAAATTCTGGAAATTACAACTCCAAAATCCTGATAGTGGAAGGAAACGGCCCCCAAATACGGGAGGAAGTCCAAGCACCATGGTAAGCCAAGTCCTTTTTTTTTATCATAGTTCGAACAAAATAAATCTTATAAATAAATTACTAACTCCATTTTTGCCTATTACAGGGCTTCTAAGGGGTTGTCATCTGCCCCGAAGCCGACGCCTTAGCTGACCCCGAGGAAGCCAGATGGTGTTGCAAAATTCCCTTGCCTGGAACAGAGCTTGTGGATCTTCCTGAGCCTCCGGTGAGTGTGCCTCCTCTAGGAGTCCCCAGCATGAGAATAAGAAACCTAAGAGAAGACGCTCCTCCTCGCTTGGTGATCACGTCCACAACACACCTCAATAATAGATATGACACGTTCATATGCAATAATAATTACCCAATTAGGAGTCGAGGTCAAATTCACTAGGAGTTATGATGGGAGTTAGGAGTATATATTTGAAGCAAGCAACTGGATTATCTAGATTTCACTTCCACAACACAATTTTGTTTTCTACTTCTAGTGTTAATCTAATGGTTGCAAGATAAAGGAAATAGACTAGAGATAAATATTTTAAGATTTTTCTAATTGGGTATAAGGCCTAGGGCTTTGACCATAACCTAGGTGTTTGTCTAATGGGATAAAGACATTAATGCTTGTTTTGTTTATTGGGGTGTATTATAGCTCACAACTCTATACTACCCGCTCAATACCTCTCGGTCAGAGAGTTTTTTTTGCCCAATGTGGCTTTCTTAAGACCAAATGGGTATCAACCAAAACAGTTGATAAGAGCTCAAGTCGGGTTATTACTATCTCTAGGTTGAACCCTTTAATTGGGTTAATCAATCTCTCAAGTGACTTAATTCCTTGTTAGCAAAGTTATCCTAGACTAGGTCCATCTTTCTCAAGTAGAGACTAAGTCAAATAGGCATGAATAAATTTTTGCAATCATTAATTCTAAAATTGAAGCTTGAACTAAGCTAAATAATCAATACCCAATCATAAACAAGCACTAAATTAGATACCCATAAGGTTTACACACTATGGTTGAGTCACAACCCTAGTAAGAGTCTAGCTACTCATAATGGGATTTGAAGAAAATAAAGAGGAAGAGCTAATTAGACTCATAATGGAAGATTAAAATGATGAAATCTAATGTAAATACACCAAATAATGTAAAACTTTCTAAAGTAGTAAAGAAAAACGTCTACAGCAGCTTTAGATGTTCAAACCTTGACCTAATTTTATGAAACTGGTCTATTTATACAGGGTGAAAAATCACGGATAAAAATGCCCCTTGGGAGGTTTTGCGGCCGCACAATTCCATGTGCGGACTTCTTCAGCTAGCAGGAAGTGGAGTTCTGTGGCCGCACATTTCTAAACTGCGGTCGCAAGGCAATATTCTGCGGCCGCATATTTCTGGACTGCAGTCATGAGGCAATCTTCTGCGGCCGCACAATTATTGTGTTGTCTGCAATTCACAAAGGCTCCTGGACTTGGTCTTTTTGCATACTCTCAGATCTTCGACTCTTAGCCTAGTTCTGCGACCGCTCAATTCATGTGTGTTCTGCACATTGTTGAAAGTTCTGCTAAATTTTTCTTCTTGGTTTACGGCCACAAATGGAATTCTGCAGTCCATAATTTCTTCTACGGTTGCAGAATTCCTTTACGGACCACACATTTGTGCTTCTGCGCCCTTTTTTCCTTGTACTTTGGAACACTCTTTTTTGAGTCGGATTTAATCTCGGGAGATCAAACTTCCAGCATTCCTGCAATTTTGCACAATTTTATTAGTTTCAGGAACAAAATTCAATACTTTCGGACTAAAACAAAAGCTAAAAGGTGCTAATAAGCAGTCAAATCCCCACTTATCAACTCCCCCAAACTTAAGTCTTTGCTTGTCCTCAAGCAAATAAATTAGTTCTCACCTCCAAAAATTAAGGGTCATTTCAGTGATTCAAAGGTGAGCCATCCACACATCAGTTGGGATCAACAATTACCCACACTACTCATGTATTATCAACAAGGCGACAAGTTAAACATTCATGCACATATAGTTCTAATGTGACATTTGAGCTTTAAGAATTGACTTTACTCATCAAGGACTCTTGCTCTATCATGTAGGTCATGGTGGACTCCGAACTCTTCCTCCTCTATTTTCCATTTTCCAGGCTCACTTAATAAATTTAGCACCCGATCCAAAGATTTATGAAAGGTTCACTCATCTCTCTCAAGAGAGTGTCACAAGTACGACCTCAAGTAACATAGGCTTGCCCCTCATGTAGATCGCCACTAATGTAAGACACTCGTCTTGAAATCAAGTATGACTTCTTTCATGATGTAATGAAGGCTTTTAGATTAGGGTCAGATACAATATGAGTTAGTGGTTACACCTTTCCTTAAGCACTCCATCTTCCATTTGTCGGCTTACACTTTGCCAATTCTTAGAGGTACTTTTTTTTATTGGGGACTAAAGAGACTTAAAATCACTCTTTCTTGATCATTTTATTCTTTTTATCCCTTTTTTATTTCTCCATGTTTGGGATCATTGCCTCTTTTTGAATTCATTCAACCCTTCCACTTATTCACTTTTTGCATTTTTCATTTTGTTTGTTTCTTTTCTTTCCCTCTCTTCTCTTAGAGATCATTTCTTTTCTCTTTTTATGCCTTGATACCTTTTTCAGGTTCCTTATCTCTTCCCCAAACTTACGTTTTAAGCCATTTATTTCATGAGAGTGTTAAGAAAAGCTCAGGTGCCAAGAGAGGGTCATGACCAAATGGGTAAAGGCTTGTAATATGATTGTCAAATGAGAAAGGCTAGAGGCTCAAAGGGGTTGACTAAGGATAATGCCTTTGGCAATAGAAAACTCAAACGTGCCAAGGGTAGCCTAGAATCACTTCTCAAACCAAGCAAAACTTAGGATTTCGCCTTGAAACACATTCGGGGCATGTTCTAGACCCTTCACACGGATACTTGAACTAGCACCAATTCATCTCACCCCTCACACAACCCGATTGTTAAAGAGGACATATTTGAGGGCCCACAACGATCATATTCAAGTTTAAAGATCACTATGTTCCAATTAAACCACTCGATAATTGCCAAAGTCAACACAATGGTCACAAAGTCACTAACTAGAGCTATTTCTTTCAAAAACCTTGTCTCTAACTGTAAGCATGTAGTAAAGTGTGTTGGTACCAATTGAAGCATGGTTGACTCTTCGAGTATGACTTAATTAGATCTTTTATTCATTACTACTACTATTATTACCTAAACACAAAAAACGGATTCATTACCTTAAGAAGATTATCACTCCATCCATCATTGGGACGAGTCACCCGGTTCACACATCAACTACCTTTGGAAAGAACCGCGGCATTAAGAAAACCAAAGTCTTATTATCTACTAAAACATAAAAGAAGCTACTAAATCAAACAAAGAAGCTACTAAATCAAACAAAGAAGCTACTAAATCAAACAAAGAACTATAAAGAAACGAAAATAAAGAAGCTAATAAGCAAAAACTAATGAACATAGAATAAATATACATAACATAATGAGGGAAAGAGAGAGAATATATACATAATAAGAAAAGAGAAAATAATATCAAGTTATTAGAGGCCAATTGTCTCAAAATGTATCAAATATAATCAATAAACTCCACCCCCTCGAATAAAGATAAGCATTATCCCCAATGCTTAACAAAATAAGAGTAAAATAGGGGAAAGAGTGAAGAAAACTCCCTATGGATCCTTGGACATCTTTGTGTCCCCAGCAATGTCACCCCCACAGGATCATCCAACTGAATCTCATCATCCTCAACTTTGGGTGTGGCTATGTTGGTGAACATCTGACGCACTGCCTCGACAGTATTAGCAACAAGGCCTTGCTCCTCAAACTGGCCAGCTGGTGCCACCGGCGCTGTTGGTGCTGTAGGATCAGGGCCTGAATGGTATGGGTCAATCAACATGTCAAAGGGGACATCTACGGCTATAGTAATCCTGGTCACCTATCTCCGGAGCTTATCCACTGACTTCTTACTGGCCTATAACTTTCTCATCTTCTTTACTTCTTTTCCCATCTCTTCGATCACTGACCCGTGTTGTACCTAGGTAGCCATAATAATGTTCCGGTTATCAAGGAGCTTCTTTAAAGTATCTTCAATTGTCGGGGGAAACTGAGGTGCCTGAGCAGAAGACTCCACTGCAACAGTACTGGCTAAGTAAGACAACTTTGCAGTGGTTGTCTGCATGCAGTTGTTGAGACTCACTAACGTCCGCGAGACTCGCAGCACTGAAGGTGAGGTAGTAGGCACAATCACTAGCTTCAAAGCCGAGGTGGGAGTGTGGAAGGATTTGCAGTAGAGGATGTGGATGATGGCGGAGGCATAGCTGCGGCACTGGAGGAAGGCTCGGCTGAAGTGGATGGAACATCAACTGCCTAATAGGCTACCGTGGTTGGCTCATCAGACTGGCCCGCTATGGTATGAGGCTGAACTTTCTTCTTTGGATTGTTCGCATACATCAGTGAATACCAAGTAAAAGGCTTCTTTGGCCTCACCTTTGTCTCATAATCCCTCAGTTTTATCCTTGTATCAGTGACATCTTTTGTAATAGTGTTGGAATACGGGTAGGATGAGTAATCTTGCCGAGCAATCACTGAGATGTTGGTTGACATCATGGCACCCACATTGATAGGGTACCCGGCAATAATAGAAGCAACCGGAACTTCCTGAGGAATCAGAAGTTAAGTCTCATTCTGACTCGGGTCCAGTATAATGCAGACAAAGGTTTGCCACCCATTCGCCTCGAAACTGAGAGTGCTTCGGTAGATAGGAACCCCAACGGCAATCCATGAAGGTGATGGCCCCGGTGCTGCTAGAATATCCGCTAACCAAGGTCGGGTTGCGTATCCTAATGCATACTTCTCCAAATATTCCTTTGGCTCAACATATTCAAAGCCTAAATACATGTTGAGTGAATGTTGATCAAATCTCACTTTTAAGTTACGTACTTTAGTTACTTTTGTCCTTTTTTTATGTGAGCCACATTTGCATAGAATTCCAAGACCAGCCACTCATTTGCGTCCACTACACTTTGAGTGAACCACATCCAACCTTTTCATTACTTGAACTGTCGCAACACTGCTCGGTTATACCTCTCCAAATCTTTCAATAGAAACTCTCGCTCGGGAGTTAGCGACGTCACTCGCCACCAGTACGAAAGCTCGTGAAGGCAGCCAAGCTGGAAAATAGGTCCTCCCAAACCTCTTTATTCTTTGACCTTTCAAGGCCGACAACTATAACATCTCTACCTCTGCCATCATCGGGGATATTCTGAACTGGTGTAACCTATGCCTCAGGGACAGGGGTGGATGATGGCTTAGAAGCATGACTAGCATTCTTCGAGTCCTTGGAAGTGCTATGAGATGTGGGCGGCTCATCCTTGAGTTGGTATCTCCCTTGCGACATTGACTATACGGTCGACTGCTCCTAAACAGAGGCAGAGTTTCCCTCTGATGCTTCCCAAGATGGGACATATGAGCTCATGTCAGAAATATCTACACCTCTCCTCCTGCCGGTTGTAGCCTTTTTTTTATAGTTGTCTTTTTTGGCCAAGGGGTAGGTCACTCTTGCCTCGACCCCGAGAAAGTTCACCCCTCCCTTTAGAAGTGTAGCCTCTGCCTCTAGATCAAACCATTGTCTGTATCAAGAAAAGGCAATTGTTAGTTGCAATTCAATGTTCAGGCATACACAAGAGATATTCAAGTATACACCAGAAAACAAAGTGAGGTTCATAGTTTAAACATGCTTGTAGGGGAAGGATCTGCGGTCCGCACAATTAAACATACAACCGCAGATGAAGCCTTGCGGACTGCAGAATTTTGGTTTTTTTCGGCAGAAATGAAGGCGGTCCACATAATTTGACTTGCGGCCGCATCTCTAAACCTAAATATGACAACTATCTGATGACAGAGAATTGACAGATGTGCGGCTGCAACAGGATTTCTGCGGTTTGCAAAATAAACATGCGGACGCATATTGGAGTCTCAAAGTAGGGACTCTGTGATGACAGTAAAATTGTATTTTTGCGCGCGCAGTGGGAATTATGTAGTCCTCACATTTGGCCTTGCGGCTGCAGATCCCTTCTTCGTTAATGATACCCAAGAATAAATTTCGACGGACCGCACAAATTCATGTGCGGCCGTAGAATTAAAACAAATACGACCAATTCAAGTATTTCATTCTAGGCTTTGTAATTTTGTGCTCAATTTGACATGGTAACATCATAGAGACATGAAAATATTTTGACCCAGTCCCCGTAGAGCATGTATTAGTTAATCTACTACAGATTTACCCCCCACAAGGATGCACAATTGAATTCTATTGACAAATGGCCTACAAATGACTAAAAATCTACAAATGAAAAGAAAAACAAATTAACAAGAAATTGAAGCATACGAGATGAATGAGTGTGATGAGTGGCTGATCAAAGATGTTGTGTGTGTAGACATATCGATTCACCAAGAAATTGCAACAGAGTACTATTTTTGTGCTCGGAGAGGGAAAAAAATCAAATGCCCTAATTCCTTTATTTATACGACTTGGGTCGCTAAGGGGAAGAAGGGAGAGAGCAGTTCGCACTCTGTTACCTGGTGACATTAAGTCAGCATCTCGTCTGCGATCCACACAACTTTGTGTGCGGCCGCATATTTCATGTTGCAGTCATAAATCGCCTTTTGTGTTCGCACATCGACCTTTTCTCTAACCAGACTAAACTTCAGAGAGTTGACATTTTCCACCTTTCATTTGTGCGGTCCGCAAGCTAATTGTGCAACTGCAGTACACTATTGCTGCAACAACCATAAATGTGTGGTCCGCACAAATCAACTAAGGTCCGCAATTGCAATACTTAGCCAAATTTCTGTCCATAATTCGTGTAAGTGACACTCAACCTGTAACACACTTCAAATCAAGTTAGAATAAAAATAACACCTAACTACAAGAGGAAAAGAAAAAAAACATGGTTTTCCTCCCAAGAAGCGCCTGATTTAACACCGTGGCACGACGCAGAATACCATTAATTGAAATGGATGATTGCCACGATATGGCTATCTCAAACTTTTCCCAAGTAGTGCTTCACTCGAGGACCATTACCTCGGAATACTTCATTGTTTTTTTCTTCAAGTACAATGCACCAAAAGGTGTCACACCCACAATTTCAAAGGGACCACTCAATTTAGACTTTAGCTTCCCGGGAAACATCGTCAACCTTGAGTTAAACAACAATACAAGATCGTCGACCTTGAACTCTTTGTTCCAAATGTATTTGCCATTAAGATATTTCATCTTTTCTTTGTACAAGGATGAACTTGCATAAGCATGGTATCATAACTCATCCAATTCATTCAAATTTGCAACCTTCAAGTAAGCGGCTACATTCCATGATAATGTGCCTGCTCCACCCCCACCTCAACCACGAGAGGCTCCACACCGGATGTTGCCGAATGAAGGGTATGCAAGTGCTATAGTCCCTCCCCGTATTAGGGTAGGAAACTTTCAAATAACGAACGTGATGTTCAGTTTGCTCGAGCAACAAGGTTTCTTCACTGGTGCACCGGGTAAAAATGCATACAAACACTTGAAGGGATTCGTAGATACGTGTTGAGGGAGTAGACAAACAAATGTCTCCGAGGATTCTTTGACGCTAAGGATTATTCCCTTATCTCTATGGGGAAAGCTTTAAATTGGTTGGAACGTTTTCCAAATCATTCCATTCATACTAGGAATGAATTAGTGGAGAAATTTAACTCTAAGTTCTTCTCTCTCGGGCTCATGGCTATTCTTCGGGATGAAATTCTAGCATTCAAGCAAGATCCCAATGAACCACCACACGAGATATGGGAAAGGTAGGGAACAATGGTGAAAGAGTACCCCAACAACGATATGACGAAGAATATGATTCAACAAACTTTCTATCGGGGGATAAATATAACCAATCAATATGTAGTGAATCAACTTGCCGGTGGGAACTACATGACGATGCCTTATGCAGAGGCGTGTGATATCTTGGAATAGATGGCATATACTTCATCGGCGTGGCAATCTCGGGCTAATGTTCCACAAGGTGATCCCAATGTGATTATCATTCACAAAGAGCTGCATGACCATGGACAATCCATAGCCGAGTTGAATACCACCATGAACCAATTGGCAAAGGATCAACTTCAACAAGTGAAAAACCCGAGGCAAGTCAATGCAATTATCACGCCCCGAACCTGGGGAGGCGTGGTTGGCACCCGGTGACGAGCTGGCCCGAGCGAAGCACTCTGTAAATCATAATCATTCGATCAAAACTATAACATACATAGGTCGAGTTGGCTGAACTCATTCCTCTTGTAACTATCATGGCCAACATGGCCACAACTCATAATGTACAACTATAAGTGGGAAACACTATATAAATAAACTATCGTTCTTAAGACAGAAATACATATGGGCCGAAAAGGCCTCTGACATACTGTACAAAATGAACCTTTGTCTGCAAAGCCTCTAAGATTATTTGACATCAAATAGGATAGGGTACCTGCCTACCCATAAGTCTGTAGCAAAACTCTGACACGATGACTCGTAAACTTGGCTGCACTCCGAATGAGGTGGAGTCTTATCATTCTTTCGTTGAATACTAATCTCGTTTAGCATGAGGGCTCGTCAAACTATTTGTCTATACCTGCAGGCATGAATGCAGCGTCCCCAGGCAAAAGGGCCGTCAGTACGAATAATGTACCAAGTATGTAAGGCAATATACTGAAAGCTGAAACTGAACTGATAATATAATAACTGCAGGTAGCTGGAAGTCAAATATAATATGATGATATGCTTACCTGCTGATACTGACTCAATTCTCTCAATATAATAAGTAAAATAGTTGTCCGGTCCTATAAGGCTCGGTAAATATATATATATATATAACTATATAACTGCTCTGCCGTAGTAGGCTCGCTCATAGGCGCTCGGCCATACTAGGCTCTGTATCTCGACCAACAGGGCTCGCTCATAGGCGCTCGACCACAGTAGGTTCGGTATATAACTTAACATCTGATCAGAGGTTGCCCAATAGGGGCATGCCCATCGATTATAGCTCGATGGTAATGAAAATACCGTAATACTGTATATATAGACTCTCTGCTCTCTTGAGTGGTAGAAGACAATACTTAATTTAATATGAAGTCCCGATAAGGGAGAATACTGCAACTTATGAGACTAGGAAATGTACATAAATTCAGGAATATGAATTTCTCTTTATGCCTCATTATCAGGCTCCTATAATTATAAGAACATGCCAAAAGAAAGAAGGGATAACCTTAACCTACCTGAGCCGATTTTCTTGATAAAGATTGCACCTGAATCTATTTTATCTTCTTTTTTTTTTTCGAGGAAAAACCGGAGCCTCTTTTATGCAAATAGGAGTATCGAGCTTCTATGAAATCACGTTTTCCACATAGGGATTCCTTATATCTTAAGAGCGGTATAGAATTTTGGCATCTGACCCACTAATTATGAATAACACATTTAAGGATAATACTAATTATTTAAATCTTGGAAGCAGCATAAAATGGTACTTCCCATATTTTCGAAAATAGTTGGCAGTTAATGATTTCATACACCTGCCTTCGAAATTTTCAGCTACCCTTAATTTTGCTTCAAGTTTGTATAAGCAATGATATAAGTATAAATACTTCCTTGGATTCTTTTAGTTCAAAACTACATATGACTTTTGCAACTGCTATTTTTTTGAATCTGGTGGAGGATCAACAAGATACCATTATATTGTCAAATTGAGTGGGGCCCACTTTGATGACTAATGTCACGTAGTCTACAAGATTTTTTTTTGCCACCTTTCAATTATATATATAAGAGTCACATTGTTATCTTAGCGGGCTGCCACGTGTTTTTGATCAAACTTTATCCAAAATCTCCATCAATTAATCACCAATCTCATGATTAATTTGATATCTCCCACTATTCAATACTTAATCATTTACCCACATAATTAAGAATTATTTTCAATTACTTAAAATACTACTCACTCTTCACATACCTTATTATCATGGTATGTGGTACCTCGTACGACACTAGTCTATCAATACCGAGTATTATAACTCGGGCCGTATTTTACTTCACACATGCCAAATTTGGACGAAAATTTATTTTCTTTGACTTGCTCCCCCTCTCACCTTCACGAATTTACTTATCACTTGTTTGAAATAGCATAATTCTTATAACTTCCAAATAATCTTTTCCTTGGACAGATGTCAATTATCTTACGCCAAATTCAAAGTACAATACTACAGGGTGCAACATCGTCGTAATTTAATACTACGAAGCATAACATTATCGTAATATATTAATGTAGAGGGTAACATCATCGTAAAACTGCGGGGCGTAACATTATCCCCCTTTTGGAATATTCGTCCTCGAATGTTGACTGAAGCGCTTATCATTTTCATAACTTATGTCTTCTGAATACTTTAGAACTTCCCTTGCCATCTAGGCGACTGTTTTGTGAATAAGTCCAAAGTCCAGGGAATTCCCCCCTTAGGCCTCCTTCTCACACCACAACTTGTAGTCGGAATCCTTACAATCTCATAACTGTTGCTACATTCCAACATGCAGCCTGTACAACTTTGACCTTATAATTGTGCCCAATCTCTAGGCTTCATAGACAGTGCTTGATAAGATGTCCCTTTGGGAAAATATGAGTATACTAAAGTTCTTCGCTCGGTACTTTGTTGAATTAACAACTATTGCTATATCTTATCGCATAGGCCTGTTTAGCCATCCGTGTGAATTTACTACCATAACTCTTACTTTAATTTATCATTGCTGAGGTCTGCTACCAAACTCCAAGTTACACTCGTTAATTATCCTATATGCATAAGTCTAAGTCCTTTAATTCTTCCTCATTACCGTTCATCTTAAGAATGACGACCTAATGTCAGCTTATACTTTGTGACTTTTGTCTATCCATTATGATTTGCCTCATATTGATCTACAACATATCACTAATAATTTGAAACTTCTTACATAATATCTTTCCACTAGGGATTACGTCTCATCGTGGAACATTTGAAGTGATTGTCTTGGTCCACCTGGGGGCGATACGATACTATACTTCCATAATCGTATTTCATAGCATCCCAATATGGCTCAACTTACATGGGTATTTTAATCTTGCACAATTCAGGGCAACATTCCATTTCTTCTAGATGATATTAGTCTTAGACTCTTTTGAGTTCATTCAAGATATACTGAACTTTCTATAACTTAGAGAAACCATCAGCTCTCTTATTTTCATGGGCTTAATCCTGAGGACTTATCCATTCTTGTCACCTTATCACTCGTCCTTTCTTATCCCTACTCTTGTCTTTTAGAACCTTGTTGCTTCACCGCACAATAGTTTGTGACCTACACATATCTATTTATATTACTCGCAACCTTTCAACTTGCTTGCATCATAGATTTCCTTATGACATTCTGAAACAATACGCGAGATATCACATCGTCTCTAACTCTTCTTTACTCTCTTAATCAGGCTTCTCGATACCTAGAAACCATAGGCTGGAAAACATGGCACTAACGACGCCGCTATCATTCCTGGGTATTTAATTCCCGCACTTCTAGACTTCTATCCGAAGTAAGGACTATTCACAACCTTCTGCATTTGAGTGTCTTTTACGTTGTCCACCTTTACCTTACTCATCTTAAAGTCTCACATTATATCTTCTATCTCTTTCATAACTCCCTTCCATATAGGTATAATTCACATTCACAACTTGAAGCTCTCTTATAATACTTGCACCTCTGGTGCATACACAATCTGGTGGTAGCTCCATACTGACTTCTTATGAGGTTGGTACTCTTCAGTTGGCTTCTTCGTAGATCCGTTACAAAATATGGATATTGTACTATCTCTCTTATACATCTGCTATGTAAGATTGATCCCGAGGTCTATATTATCTTTGTCCACTCCTATTTTACTTAGTCGATATAACTCTTTAGTTTCTCTTCTTTCTGATCAGCCTTTATATAGGCTTAAGTTATCTTTTGATCTGTGGCTCACAGTGTTAGTTATTACTTTAGCCTTTCATGAACGCAATAAAATATCCATGATACACCCTCCTAACAATTCAATCCTTTGTCTAAGACCTGCACTCAATTCTTTCTTTTAACTTATACCAGAGTCTTCTACGGTTGATCATTAGTCGAATAATTCCTTTCGTTCCATCTTAGTTTTCTTCAATCGTAAGCAATTGCTTTTCCTAGTCTTTTTTTGCCCCCTTGTTGCGTGCATACTTTGCTTATCTTAGTTCCCACGCATGCCGGAGTTTACGTACAACTCATATGATCTCGAATATTACTTTTAATTCTACTTCCCGTTCATTAGCCATGATAAGTGCAACTTTTTTTGGAGTACATACAATTTTGTTGTTAGAATGTTATTACACCACCCTTTCCCCTTTAGCTCACTGTGCTTTTGTTGAAGCCTTCTTCCTTATCTCCTTAACTAGTCTTTCATTGTGGTACTTAGGGAGAACCCTTGACTCTTGTAAAGCTGTGAGCTTATTACGGACCTTTTGATGTCCTTCCTTGCCTATAATTATATGTAGTTTCTTACCTCCATGCCCTTGTGCTTGTAGGGTTGCTTCTGAAATGATATTTTGAGTGTTTTCCTAACGACACTCTTTTTTTTTAATTCCTGTAACATTCATACGATCCCTGACTCCTATTTGAATATATCTCAAGTATTATAATGACATTAAGGCTGAATTCTCCATGTTGGGGTTTACTACATTTGTCTTGCATGATCTGTTGATATGTCTGTAACTTCTTGTCTAGTCATGACTAGGCTCTTCCTGAATCAAACTACTAACCAATCATCGGCCCATTCTCATATCCATTTTCCACGTAATTTTTCTTGAGTTATTTCCTTGTCTTAACTTACCTCACGTACTGGCTCCTTATCTATCAATAACATCTCAGACAGGAATCCTTACTTCCCCTTTTGACGTTGTGCTTACATAATGTTCTGAAATCATAGCATATCTATAGGATTCGGATAAGTGCAATCTCATTCCTTTCTCATTTTTTTTATTGCACTCTTCCTTTACCATTTCATAGTTATTGTCTTAATGCCACATCACTCCATAATCCCCTTTAGGGAAGTACTAAGATTTAGCGATACGATTATCTACGTATAGGTATTTTACCTCATTTGCATCTTTTCACATCATCGATGACTCTTACCCACCTCGCGGTAATCCTTCTCTATTAAGGATAACAAAATTCCTAACTCATGAAGGTGGCACTTAATGTAACTGGCACACTTAGTCCTTTAAGCTTAACTTTGCTCACATTGCTTTCTTTGGGAAAACGTCTTCCTGAAGAACCTTTAAGGGTTATTCTTCTGTCATCCATTCTTTTCTCGTCGGAACGCAATCTGAATTTCTCATGGTGCCGACTATAATCAAATCACTCAGTTCCCAATTCATGTCTTGTTTACCTTTTCCACCAGCCCATACTGATTTCTTATACTTTGGGGTCTAACTTTTCTTTCTGGTAATCACGTTGCAGTCGCGAACTTATTTATTGAAATTAGGATATGACTTTATGGCCTATACTCTTTTATTACCCCAAGGCCTGTCACATATCGTATTTTCCTCCACTTGACTATAGACTCAGTAATACTATAATTGTTTTTCTACCGTTGTCATCCATGTATCACATCTTACTCATAATGCTTCATTAACTCTCTTCTTATTTCCTGCAAACATTTCTGTCTATCACTTTATTCTGAAAACTTCAACAAGATATTCTTTTGCTTTTTAGCTCCCATTTGCTCCATCCATTGGCTCTTCGAATTTCCAAACATTCTTTCTCTACTAGGGACGGGAGCCTCACTAAGATAATATTTACCCCTTCTAGGATTCCAGTGCATGTCTTTGTAGTACTCATATCTAGTTGTATTTATTTTAGAGTGTACCATCTAGGTATCTCACAATGAGATCTATTAGCACCTTTGTAATATCGTCCTGAAATGTCAACTAACACAAACAATCCATTCACTATTTTGGGCTACTCTAACCCCAGCCGGATCCTGATTTTCCGTCCTTTCTTAAACTACACCTGTTAGCCCCCATAGGGCATAACTGGGATGGGTACGACCAATTGTACATACCTCTGTTACTGTTGAATATTACTCAAAAAGCTTATATTCCTCTGCCTGAATTATAAACACTGTTAGCCTTTATTAACTAGGTGTCTCGTATTCTTCTTCACCTTGCTTCTTTTACTTGTTGAGACTTGTATTTATCTTCCGAATCTCTCATTGTCTTTCACCATTAATGTGGATAGGTATTCCTGCCTCAAGACTCCTTATCAAGAGGCTTACACCTTTCAGTACGCACATGATCTGCTGAAGACCTCACATTTACTTATCATAAGCATGATGCAAAGTCGAGTTCCTCTGACCCAACTCTTCCATAGTCATTTCTTTTACAACCCGTCTTTCTGGATGTAGGTATCGTCTTATTACGAATAAAATAGAAGTTAGGAATTTGAATTCTTACAACTAAGCTCTACCACACGATCTAGAGTAAGAAGAAAGAGTGACAGTCCTAAATGCCATGTAGCCTCCTGCTTATAAGTGTGGTGCACGACACACCGATAAACAAGACTCTAATAGACACGGCTTGTAGACTCCCTAGGACAGAACTGCTCTGATACCACTTTGTCACGCCCCGAACCTGGGGAGGCGTGGTTGGCACCCGGTGACGAGCTGGCCCGAGCGAAGCACTCTGTAACTCATAATCATTCGATCAAAACTATAACATTCATAGGTCGAGTTGGCTGAACTCATTCCTCTTGTAACTATCATGGCCAACATGGCCACAACTCATAATGTACAACTGTAAGTGGGCAACACTAAATAAATAAACTATCGTTCTTAAGACAGGAATACATATGGGCCGAAAAGGCCTCTGACATATTGTATAAAATGAAACTTTGTCTACAAAGCCTCTAAGATTATTTGACATCAAATAGGACAGGGTACCTGCCTACCCATAAGTCTGTAGCAAAACTCTGACACTATGACTCGTAAACTTGGCTGCACTCCGAATGAGGTGGAGTCTTATCATTCCTTCGCTGAATACTAATCTTGTTTAGCATGAGGGCTCGTCAAACTATTTGTCTATACCTGCAGGCATGAATGTAGCGTCCCCAGGCAAAAGGGACGTCAGTACGAATAATGTACTGAGTATGTAAGGCAGTATACTGAAAGCTGAAACTGAACTGATAATATAATAACTGCAGGTAGCTGGAAGTCAAAGATAATATGATGATATGCTTACCTGCTGATACTGACTCAATTCTCTCAATATAATAAGTAAAATAGTTGTCCGGCCCTATATAACTGCTCTGCCGTAGTAGGCTCGCTCATAGGCGCTCAGCCATACTAGGCTCTGTATCTCGACCAACAGGGCTCACTCATAGGCGCTCGGCCATAGTAGGTTCGGTATATAACTTAACATCTGATCAGAGGTTGCCCAATAGGGGCCTACCCATCGATTATAGCTCGATGGTAATGAAAATACTGTAATACTGTATATATAGACTCTCTGCTCTCTTGACTGGAAGAAGACAATACTCAATTTAATATGAAGTCCCGATAAGGGAGAATACTGCAACTTATGAGACTAGGAAACGTACATAAATTCAGGAATATGAATTTCTCTTTATGCCTCATTATCAAGTTCCTGTAATTGCAAGAACATGCCAAAAGAAAGAAGGGATAACCTTAACCTACCTGAGCCGATTCTCTTGAGAAAGATTGCACCTGAATCTATTTTATCTTCTTTTTTTTCGAGGAGAAACTGGAGCCTCTTTTATGCAAATAGGAGTATCGAGCTTCTATGAAATCACATTTTCCACAGAGGGATTCCTTATATCTTAAGAGCGGTATAGAAGTTTGGCATCTGACCCACTAATTATGAATAACACAGTTAAGGATAATACTAATTATTTAAATATTGGAAGCAGCATAAAATGGTACTTCCCATATTTTCGAAAATAGTTGGCAGTTAATGATTTCATACACCTGCCTTCGAAATTTTCAGCTACCCTTAATTCTGCTTCAAGTTTGTATAAGCAATGATAGAAGTATAAATACTTCCTTGGATTCTTTTAGTTCAAAACTACATATGACTTTTGCAACTGCTGTTTTTTTGAATCTGGTGGAGGATCAACAAGATACCATTATATTGTGAAATTGAGTGGGGCCCACTTTGATGACTAATGTCACGTAGTCTACAAGATTTTTTTTTCCACCTTTCAATTATATATATAAGAGTCACATTGTTATCTTAGCGGGCTGCCACGTTTTTTTGTTCAAACTTTATCCAAAATCCCCATCAATTAATCACCATCTCATGATTAATTTGATATCTCCCACTATTCAATACTTGACCGTTTACCCACATAATTAAGAATTATCTTCAATTACTTAAAATACTACTCACTCTTCACATATCTTATTATCATGATATGTGGTACCTCGTACGACACTAATCTATAACTACCGAGTATTATAACTCGGGCCGTATTTTACCCCACACATGCCAAACTTGGACGAAAATTCATTTTCTTTGACTTGCTCCCCCTCTCACCTTCACGAATTTACTTATCACTTGTTTGAAATAACATAATTCTTATAACTTCCAAATAATCTTTTCCTTGGACTGATGTCAATTATCTTACGCCAAATTCAAAGTACAATACTACAGAGTGCAACATCATCGTAATTTAATACTGCGAAGCATAACATTATCGTAATATATTAATGTAGAGGGTAACATTATCGTAAAACTGCGGGGCGTAACAACAATGGAGGGAGTATGTATGATGGTGAACAAGAGAAGAGAAAGAAGTCCACAAGTGCAACAAAGAATGAACATTTTTGTGCAAGATGAGTGGATTTGATCAAGATGACTCTTAAAATGACCAAGAAGAAGAGGTCCAATATGTGAACAACTTTAAAGGGCAAAGAAACTTCTAAGGCCCTAGCCAACAACAATGGAGACCTCAAAATAATCAAGGCAATTGAAATTCTCACGACTAAGGTAATTGGGGTGGTGGAAACAATCAAAGCAATTGGAATAACAATAACAACCAAGGCAATTTGAGTGGAGGCAATAATCAAGGGAATTAGCATAACAACAATAACCAAGGCAATTGGGGAGGCAACAATCAAGGCGGGTGCATTAACAATCTAGGAAATCGGGGGTCGGGTTTTCAAACCCCCCCGATGTATCAACAACCGAGCAAGCCACAACCTTATCCTTCCCATGGTCCTAGTTCTTCCAATAACGAAATGCGCTGAGAACATGTTCAAGCAAACGATGGAGAAGAATGCCGATTCCGATGCCCAACTTTCTTAACGCAACACATTGATCCGCAACTTAAAAGTGCTAATAAGGCAAATCTCTCAAGATTTAAATTCTCGTCCTAAGGGGGCACTACCAAGTGACACAGTGGTGAACCCAAAGGGTGGGAACAATACGGGGCATGCCATGGCCGTTACTACAAGAAATGAAAGAGGTGGGAATGCATCCACCTCAAGTCAAAGGCAACTTGTGGATGATGAGAAAGTGGTAGAAGAAGAAGAGATCCCGAACAATGTGGTGCAAGAAAATGATGAAGTGTGGATTGATATTGATGACACTGTGGAAGAGACTCAAGAGAAAGTGAACTCGTCTTGGGATCATGTTATTGACATACCAGAACCGGTAGTGCAAAAGGCTAAAACACCATTGCCTAAGATACATCCTTCATATCCTCAAAGGCTCGCCAAGCAAAATGGCGAGAATCAATTCAAAAAGTTCATTGACATGATGAAGAGTCTCTCGATAAATTTTCCATTAGTTGAAGCCTTGGAGCAAATTCCTAGTTGTGGAAAGTTTATGATGGATTTGGTGACAAAGAAGTGGTCGATAAATTTTGAAACTATCAATGTCACTCATCAAGTGAGCGCATTTGTGCATTCGATGACTCCTAAATTGGAAGATCCCGGTGCTTTCACAATTCCTTGTACCATTGGAAGTGCCGAGTTTGCTAAAGATCTTTGTGATCTCGGGACAAGTATCAATTTGATGCCCTATTTGGTTTTGAAAACCTTGGGAATTTGGCAACCAAGACCCACATCTATGAGATTACAAATGGACGATCGTACAATAAAGGTACTGTTGGGAGTGACGAAAGATGTATTGGTTCGTGTTGATAAGTTCATTCTTTCGCCAGATTTTATTATTCTTTATTGTGAAGTGGAATATGAGGTGCCGATTATTCTTGGAAGAAATTTCCTTGCTACAGAGAAGGATCATTTTGATGTGGAAGCCAGAGACTCACTTTCCGGATGGGTGATGAAACGATGGTGTTCCACGTGTGCAAATCTATGCGGCAACAAAATAGCAATGAAGTGTGTTCTTTCATGGATTTGGTAACCGACATGAATATTGATGATACAAGTTTCACGATTAATGTGGGTGATGTGAGCACCTAATTTTTTTCCTACATGAAAAATTACTCCTAAAAATAATCAAAAAATATTTAAATAATTTGTATGAATTTTAGAAGTTTTTCTTTATTTGTTTTGCATTTATTCGCAATTTTATGCATGCTAGGAATATCGTAAATCAGGAAAATTATAGTAATGTTCAAATATTAATTTCATAGCATTTTAGATTTTAAATTGCACTTTAGGATTTAATTACATTATTAAATGCATTATTTAAATATCTAAAAAGTTAAAATGCATTCTCAATTTAGTTAATTAGTTGCATTAGTCCATCATTAAGTAAAATAGATAAATAGTCTAGTCATACAAAAAATGGATTTTAATTAGATTTTTTGAGTCTAAATTGGCTAAATTTGCAAAATATAAAGAAGGAAAAGAGAAGGGGCTATAGCTTCACATTTTTGGAATGGGCCAAAACCAACCCAATTACTCCACAAGACCATCCCTTTAAGAAGCCCAATCCGCTCCATAGCCTGGACCAATATCCCTCTCTTAAAACACTCATCTCCCCATCCATAAGATATTGAAAGAGACCCTAATTTGACTCTTCTCATCATATGAACATAGAGGGAAGACTCCCCTTTCTTAAAATAGAGAACGGACACCACCCAAAAAAAAGCTAAGAGCCGTCTCTGCCATCTCAAAGACACAACTACCCTTGCCCATCTCACCTAGCCGAACCTCCCTCATTCTATACACTAAAAAAAGCGAGTTTGGACTTCAAAAGATCCAAAGCCAGATGTAAAAAAATGAGGAAATATTCGAAGTTGCTCTTGCTCTTTCTTCGAATTGCTACTGTCATCGGTATCACTTTGCTGGGATTTCATTGCTTTGGGATTTTTGGGTTTTATTTTTGTTCGTGTTGCTGTTTTATGATGTTGGAGATTGCTTCTTCTGCTGGCTAGTAGTTGGAACTTGCCTCTTTCATATTTAGACTTGTATTTTGTCATTTGGTTGGATTTTGCTGCAGTTAGGTATGTAAATACTTACCAGTAATCCTCCAATGTTATCCTTTAAATAAAAAATGCAAATCGTTCATGTTGTATCTATGTTTGATTCCACGAATATTGTTGTTTGTGTTATATCTTTATAATGGATAATTTACTTCTTTACATATTCTGTTGGCTGCTGATGTATCCAATATCAATCTCATATCATGCCTTAGTATATGTTCTCTTAGTTATCACACTTTCTTGTTAATTTTTGATGAGGTCCATTTTATTTGTTATCTTGTGATGAGCACGTGTGATTGTGGATTACAAAGACTGTTTTTTTTTGTGACGACTGACAAGATTGTAGAAAAAATGATTTTCTGGTATGCAAAAGCTATAGTTTTGTTCTCAATATCTAAAGACTAGAACTATTACTATTAGATTACCCCTAGAGGAAACTCCAATACATGGTTTGTCTTTCTGTATAACTTTAGTAAATACATTAAAGTCCTGATTATTGAATTTCTGTTTCTTCCTTGCTTTCTTGAATTGAACCTTTAATGGGAAGGAGAAGTGAAATAAGGGCTACATTCTTGTTTGTGGCATTTTTGGCCCTTTGGAACATGATTGCTTTCTCCTAAATGTGTCAACTTTGAAGTGCAAGCTTTAAGGGAAATAAAAGCTGCTTTGAAAGATTCTCATGGAGTTCTCGATAATTTAGATATCATTAACTCTTATACGTGGCCAAATATTACCCTTTCTTCACAATAATTTCATAACCTATGGACTTCATAATAATCTCAAAGTTAGAAGGAATAATCACGATTCCAAAAATAAATCAAGATATGCGTTCGCGTGACTTTGGCCAAAAATAATCTTCATTATTAATAAAGCGTGATATATTGTTTACACGTACGCGTGACATGATTTAAGCGTCATTTTCCAAAATAAATCAAGGTACACGTTTGTAGGACTATGGCCAAACAATCTTAAGTAATTAAGTGTTGTGAATTTTGTACACGTACGCGTGACACGATTCTTGACGCGCCAAATGAGACGTGTACACATATGCGTGACTCATTTCAAGATAATTCCATAATCACGAATGATCAAGCAAATAAAAGCGGTTAACAGGGTAAATGCACATAGGTTCTAATATGTAATTAAATAATTAATTAAGCTAGGTATGATTAAAAGCGACAGTGCTAAAATCACAGAATCTGGGAATGCCTAATACCTTCTCCAGGGTTAACAAATCCTTACCCGGTTTTCTGTGTTTCGCAGATTTTAAACAGAGTCAAACTTCCTCGATTTGGGATTTAAAATAAATCAGTGACTTGGGACACCACAAACTATTCCAAGTGGAGACTCTGAATTAATTAAATAATCCCACTTCGATTAATGTCACTTAAATTGGAAAAACTCCCTATCCTCTTCGGAAAAAAAGAGGTGTGACAACTCTGGAGACTCTGCTGGGGAAGAGAACCCAAAATCTCTGGTTCAGGGTTTAGAATTCGAGCTTTTGTTAATATGATCTATGCTTGGCTTTATTGTTTGTTGATATTACTGTGTTTGTGGACCTAATGCGCTAATTGTCGCTCATTTACTGCTTTGATATTAATTGAATTGTATTAAACTGTCTTCTTACGCCTCCCTTCTGAGTCTTCTAAAAATATGGTGCACACGTACGCGTGGCCCACTTTTTTGTTAGAGGTCATACTAGTTAGAACGAGGCTGGGTCAGCAACTAGGCTGGGCAGACTTTCGTGCTCCCGGTACATTTCCCCCACCTCGGCTCGACTTGTCTGCTCGGGTAAACCATGTCTAGAACACACCCCAAGGATTTAAACCTAGAATAACATAGCCTCATGCCGGATCCCTAGTATGTATGTTTTCTTGAACCACATGCATTTGACTTAGGGGACTCAACACAGGGGTTGGGTCCATCTAGGACAGGTGTACCCCGAAATAAAAGACCATCCTGATGCACCCATGTGCTACATGTTGCATTCTTCAAGGGGTCATTTGGTGGACCAATGATGGTTGAGGGTAAATGAGAAAGAAAAGAGGATGGAGTGTAAAAATGAAGCAAGTATGACCCAATTATATTTTTCTTTCACAATTTCTTTTTTTAAGAAAAAGACCAAAAAAATGAAAATGAGAAATCCAAAAAGATTTTGCACTTTCCCATCATTTTTTATAAAAGAAAGACAAAAAAGAAATGTTTTCTCCAAATCAGTTATTTTTTTAAATTCTCGCTTGTATCCACTTTTCCGAACTACGCATACCCGATTATAGTCTTTCGGGGTGGGATACGTAGTCATCCCTGTCACGACCCGATTTACCCTCCGAAAGGTATCGTGACGGCACCTAGTCTCTACGACTAGGTAGGCCTAATTTACGGATTAACATTTGTACTAAAATAATTAAAAACAAAATGAAGAACACAAACGACATAACAAAGCCGCTTGGCATATACAATTATATCTCTCCCAAGACCCGGAATGTCACATTAGTCACAAGCTTTGTATCAAAAATAGCTCTATACAACGAAGTAGTGGAAAATATAAAAGATGTCTATGCCTATACTAGAGTAGAAGGGGACTCGTGGGATTCTGCGGACGCGGAAGAATTACCTCGCGGTCTCCTAGCATCTGCTAAAGCGACTCCTAGCCACGAAACTGGGAGCTGATACCTGGATCTGCACATGGAAAACATGCGCAGGAAAGGGCATGAGTACTCCTGTCACGACCCAAATCCTAAATCAAGTCGTGATGGCGCCCGACACCGTGGTCAGGCAAGCCAACATCAATTTACTATTGAGTTTCATTTATTTTATCAAAACATTTCCAACACTTACAAAATTTAGATTTAAGACTTTAAGCAAACGAATAACTTGGTCAATCTTAAAACGGATTGGCCATGATAATCATAATTAATACTTACAGCCCAAAATATGATGTCTACTACGTGTGTGCCAGGAATTGGTGTCACAAGTCTACAAGCATCTAGTAGAGTGAGAATCCAAAAGAATACAAGTCTGGCCTACTGTTTGAGGAAATATAGACAGATATAACAAAAGAAAGAAAAACTTCAAGGTGCTGCTGGAAGTTGTCAAGGAAAGCAGCTCACCGAGAAGCCTCGACCAGGTACAAATCAGGAACGAGCTCCGGACTGATACCCAGATGCACCAGAACCTGTACAATTAAGTACACAGTGTAGCATGAGTACATAAAATAATATGTACCTAGTAAGTATCCAGTCTAATCTCGAAGAAGTAGTAACGAGGGGTCAAGTAGCGGATCGGTATGGATACGTCTGTACTTATCTTCGAGAGGCTGCAGGGCTGTTAGGAGTACTTCCCTTCTTGATATCTTATCGGGCGATTTGATTCCTCTCAAGCTTATGCATATGTTTCTTCCTACTCAATCTTATACGTCGCGAAACGCTTCCTATAATCGAGAGTTTGAGGAATTGTAATGGGGCTACAGATGCGGTGCGTGATCATTTTCATGCATAGTCGAATGGACTGTTGTTATCGCCCTACAGAAGAATATGATATTATTTCAGCTTAGTAGCTGTGTTTCTGAGAGCCTTGAGGCTATGCTCGGATAGTGATGATGTTCGATTGGTTATCGTGCGATGTTGATATAGAGGTAGAATGCTTGCCCATGTGTTTGGGGTGATGAATGGCTTGAAGGGAGGTCTTCTCAGAGTGTGGTTTCGAGATTTCGGTATTTTAGTTCCGGTAGAGGAAAGGCATCTGGATTATGAATGATCCGGTTTGGGTTGATAATGTATCGAAGCTGGGTGTCATTAGGAAAGGTGGAATATTCACCTGTGATGTGGTATCGCCGTTTGATCGAATAGAACATGTTAAGTTCGCCGGTGCTATAGTTCTTAGGTTGCATTGGGATAGAGTGTTGTGAAGCAGTATTGAAGAAGCAGCTGCTATAGATTGTGGTGTGCGGTGGTTAAAGTATGGAATGAGCGCATCTAATGAAGGCAGCTCAACAAAGATGATCATCAGAGAGTTTGAAGTCGTGGTGATCTGGTGGTTCAAGAGATACAGAAAATGATATTGAATTGAGGCCGCAATTGAGAAGCATGTGATGAAGGAAGTCGCATGGAAAGTGTCAGATAGCGGCTAATCTCTAAATGGCAGGCGTCAGAGATGGAAGTCGGGTAGTTGCTTAAGGGAATGAGTCCAACTAAGTAAGAAGTGGCAGTATAGCCTATGAGATTAGTGGTAAGGCGGTGGCCTGCCTTGAGGAGGAATTGAAGTGATTTGAGAAATTTTCTGGACAGGTAGTAGGTCCACAAGCTTAAACCGAAATGTTAGTTATTCGGCGGAAGGCTGGATGCAACACAGATGAGATTATTACGGATGAGGAAGGATGCATTATGGAATGTGAATTTGAGGATATCGTGGCGCATTCAGTAGATGACTTTGAGAAGCGGACGGACTGGTAAAGATGGTGAATGAGAGCAGGCTGAGGATGGGGTGTTGATGCCACAGGGGGTGTAGCGTCGTATTATCGGACAGTGTCAGTTGGTGATTTCTGCAGGTGGGTTATTTCTAGGTATAGGTTAGCAGGTATTTCTGGGAATATGTTAGTGGGTATTTCTAGGAATAGCTTAGCAGGTATTTCTGGGCATAGGTTAGCTGGTATTTCTGGGTATATGATAGCGGTGGTATGGTTAGTAGTTCTGTGTAAGGAATCATAGCAGCGATTCGTTAGGAGGCAGAATGGGCTAATGATGCTAGGGACTTTTGGGTATTTGGGGAATGCTAAATTCGGAAGGGCTGACGGATTGGTTGAGCAAGATCATGCTAGCAAAGGAGGAAGGATCCCAGCATGGGTCTAGAGTGAGATAAATGGTAGCTTCGGGCTAAGTAGGGGAGTCCCACCACCTGTAGCTGGACTGTAGGGTTGTGTCCTCATGGGATTCCAGAATTTCTAGTGTATCGGCAAGCTGTTACAGTTAAGAGGAAGGAGTGAATCGGTAAGTGAGCATGGCATATGATAAATGTTTTTGCAAATTGGTCCTATTGGACCAGGGTTAGGCTCTGGAAGACTAAGAATTTGTGCTTAAGGCATAGGCAATTTGTAAGGGTAGTGACTCAGTCACGCGCGTCATTGAAGAGAATGTTCATGTGCTAGAAGAGACTTGGAGTTGATGTATTCGGGGCCAGCCAGAGTGGGTGACTCTCAGCAGCGGTCCTGATGAATTTGAAAGTTTGAAACTGTGGTGTGCAAGGGTTTCAAGTAGTAGTATGATTAAGAATCGAGCTTTTGCAGTATAATATCCGAGGAGAAGGAGACTAGTTGGAGTGTTCTATGTTACTTCAATACACATGATAGTGTTGGAAGAGTGAGAGAAATAAACTCCGAGTTGTAGAAAGGTTTTCAGGAGGTTGTGAGACAGGTTGCGGAGTTTAGGCAGCATGGTCTCGTGAATCAAGGTCACTCGGGACGAGTGAGGGTTGAGTTGCTATGAGTTGAAAGGAGATACTATTATCTTTGAGGCAATTAAAGATGATTACCTGTTCGGGTGTAATCAGTTCCTTCGGTATGATTGGGCATGTGTATGGTTTGTACAAATGTGTGTGGGGCTTGTCGGCCATCATAATAGATTTCAGTTGGAAGCATTCAAGTGATATGGCCTGTCAGGTGTAGGCGGATCCCGGAAGGTTATGGTGGTTCAGTCCATTACCTAAGGATTCGTATGTATTGTGAGGGTGAGAACTCACTTGTATGTTGCTATGGTTTTCATGAAGTGAGGCAAGTGAAAGATTTCTATATGTGATTAAAGGGCTCACCGTATTAGTGGTTCAGGAGTCAGGATGGGATTCCTATGCCATCCCTTCTCGACACATTAGGTGCAGTAAGCAGTATGTACCGGAAGTAAGAATCGAGATTTGCAGTTCGGTGTTGACAAGGATGTCACGGCTCAGAGGAGCAAGAACAAAGGATTTGAATGTTTAAGAATAAGCTGATGTTGTCTTCAGTGTCACCTGAGATCGGTGTTGGGTGAAAGAGGCTTTGTATCCTGATTACGGGTCATTAAATTGTTTTGCAGCCTTGGGGTGGTCGGTAGTATGGATGTGCATACTGGCTACCTGTGTGAAAAGTCGTGGGAGCGTGACCACGGGAAGATTATGTAAGTGTGACTTGTAGTCACCTGATTGATTGAAGATTTGGACCAAGTATAAGGAAATGCAATATTGCTTAATTGAGAATATATGCCTTAAAGGCGTTTGGTCCAGTTGGTTGTGGATTGTGGGGTGTTTGTCTCTGCTATGATGATACGGACCCAGGTAAGGCTATCAGCCTAGTTCAGTGCGAGCAGAATCGGCTTGAAGTGAATGAATGGATTTAAACGAGACTATGGGCTTCATGCGAGCGAGATGTGTTCATTTCTATATAGCGCTCCTCAAGGAGGGGTATTGGGATATCAAGTGTTGTCCTGTATTCGTCAAATTCATGTGATATTGTGATTGTGCCGTGTGAGTTGTGAAACGGCTTGATAAATTCTTATGTGTTGAGATTCCGCGTGGCGATGAGGTTAAGTGAGCAAAATGGCTCTTGAGATTCAGATTATATCACACCTCAGTTGTGCTTGAGTTTTGTGGCATATGGCTCTATCAGTCTTCCCATAATGGTATTATGCACTTAGCGTGCTTGTGACCGATGTCAGTAAATTGTAATAGTGAGCAATTCAGCTCTGTGTATATATTTATTTATGTAAATTCTATGATGGGATCGGGTGGCACGCCGCCACAAATATGATATTTGGATCGGGTTGCGCGCCGAAACAGTGTGATGTTGAGCAAGACTCCTATAATGATTATTCTTGTGTTTTACTTCCTATTTCTCTGAGGAAAGTTCATATTTATAGCGTGAGTCGGGTAGTCCCTTCCTGATGTCGTTTCCTTATGTGTTGTGTTCGAACTGTGGCCTATTGGTGCATTGTGCCATTGTGTGAGACTGTTGGTTATGCCAGGGGTGATTGGTTATCTGGCAGTTCATACTGGGTGAGACAAGATTTATAAATTTGGGATTTGTGTGATAGGATTATACGAGTATATTGCAAGGGATTTGCCCTTATTAGTTTGCAATGAGATGATGATCTAAGTTTAGAGAAAAGATTTCAACGTGTGGTTAACTCTGCAAATGATTATGGATTTCTACACGTCTCCTCCGTTGTGGTGTTATCGTCAGCGCGTAATAGTAGAATATATGAACGTATCTTATAAGGTGCCTTGAGAGCATCAAATTCGCAGAATTCTGGCTATTAAGGTTCAGGGAGCGTTATTGTGGTTAGATGATGGACCATGCAGTGTATGGTGCTGATTCAGCAAAGGCACACAGTTGTCTTCTGGTGCCTCGTGTGGTAGTTGATACGGTGTTCAAATATTAGAATCAGGCATGACAGAGAATTTCAGGTGCTTGGAACCGAGTTCAGAACATATTGTATGAATAAGAAGAGGATATCTTCAGATTTGATCAAGCTTGTGTGCTCATCGGGGTTGTAGTAGCATGGGCAGGTGCACGAGGTGCTGAACAGTGATTTCACATAACTCAGAGCAGTTCTTGGCACGTTCGAGGACGAACGTATGTTTAAGTGGGGGAGAATGTAACGACCCGACCGTCCGTTTTGAGCTCTAGCGTGTTGTTCAATGGTTGAAAGTCATCAACAACTTCATTTCAGGTATATTGAGTTGTGCATATGGTCGGAATTGCAATTCAGGAAGATCGAAGTTGAATTTAAAGGAAAATTCTCATTTCAGAAGTCTTAAGTTGAAGAAATCGAGTAAGGCTGGGATTTTGAGTAAACAACCTCGGAATCAGGATCCGAAGGTTGCAGAAGGTTCGTATGATGATTTCGGACTTGGGCATATGTCCAGAACGGGTTTTGGATAACCCGGGGCAGTTCAACGCATATTGTGGAAAGTCAGTATTTTAAGGAAATTTCCTAAGTTTGACTTAAAGTACATTTCAATGATATTGATGTCCGTTTGGGATTCCGAGTCTGGGAATAACTCTGTATGGTGATTCTGGAGTTGGGGGCGCGATCGAAAGTGAATTCGTATATCCGGAAGTCAATTTAAGGTCATTTGGCTAAAGATAGAAAACATAAGGTTTTTGAAGAATTCGGCCGGAAATGGAAATTTTGATATCGGGGTCGGAATGAAATTCCGGAAGTTGGAGCAGGTCCGTAATGTCGAATATCACTTGCCTCCAAAAATTTGAGGTCAATCGGACGTGGTTTGATAGGTTTCGACATCAGATGTGAAAGTTAAAAATTTCAAAGTTCATAAAGTTGGATTTTAGTGCGATTCGTGATTTCGGCGTTGTTTGATGTGATTTGAAGCCTCGAGCGAGTTCGTGGATTGTTATGGGACTGAGTCGTCTGTTTGGACGGAGTCCCGAGGGCCTTGGGTGTGTTTCAGGGTGGTTTCGGGGCATTTCGGGTTGTATTGTTATTGCTGTTTGTTGGTGTTTTTGGTAATGTTGTGCGATCGCAGCCTTAGCTATGCGATCGCGGAGAAGAAACTGAGGGGCATGGTTTTTGACCTATGCGATCGCGGATGTTGGGGTGCGATCGCGGAGAAGGGCCAGGCAGGCTTGTGCGATTGCAAGGAGGAAGGTGGGATCGCGGAGAAGGAATTTTGGTGGGAGCTGGAAATGGTCAGTGCGATCGCGGGCGTGCTTGTGTGGTCGCGGAGGAGTGATCTGGGTGGCCTGTGCGATCGCAGACGACTTCATGCGATCGCATAGAAGGGAAGAACTGGGCAGTGTTGAATTAAAACGAGATTTTGGCATTTCTCTTTCATTTTTCAAAGCCATGGGCGATTTTTGGAGAGCTTCAAGAGAGGATTTTCATCATCTATGTTAAGGTAAGTTACTCCTACTCATTTCAAGTTAGATACAAGATTATTGCATGGATTAGAACATGAAAATTAGGCAAAATTTGAGGAAAATTTGGAAGAAACCTAGAATTTGGAAATTTGGATTTTAGCCACGAATTGAGCATGAATAATTGAGTAAAATGTGTAATTGAATTAGTAAAGCTTCGGGTAGGGATTTTCTTCAAGGATTTTCGAGGTCCGGGCACGTGGGCCCGAGGGCATTTTGGTCATTTCATTGAGTCGGGCTGAGGAAATTTGTAATTTTAATTGGTTATGATCTATTGAGTATATTTTCATTGAATTATCATTATTTGGATAGTTCGGGAGCGTTGCGCATCCATTTTAGTCGTCGTAGAGGCTTGGAGGCCGGTGATGGATCTTCGGAGCGAGGTGAGTCTCCTTTCTAACCTTGTAAGAGGGAACTGTCCCTATAGGTATTCTACATGCTGTGTGTAATTGTTTGTGGTGGTTACGTATGTACCAAGTGACGAGAGTCCGTACGTAGCGGCTATTATTGTTATGTCGGGGTAGTTAGGCCCCACATCATGCCTTGTATTCTTCTTGTGATGAACTGTATGTTATGAAATCCTGCTATGTGTAGTTTTGTTTCTCTGAGATTTATGAAATTTAAAATAAAAATGAAAGGGATTGTTTTACGGAAAAAAAAAATGACAAGAATTGTTTTACGGAAAATTATATGAAAGGAATTGTTTTACGGGAAGTAGTATGAAAGAAATTATTTATGGAAAGTATTATGAAAAGGAAAGAATATTGTGTGTGCATGCGACCGCTTCGCAATTTACATTCCGCGAACGATGTGTGATTTCCCCCACTCTTATATTTTTAAAATATATGGGATCGGGCCGTACGCCACGGCGGAGTTGAGAAGTATTTGTAATATATATGGGATCGGGCCGTACGCCACGACAAAGTTGAAAGGTAATTGTAATACATTTATGGGAGCGGGCCGTACGCCACGGCGGATTCAAAGATACATTTATGGGAGCGGGACGTATGCCACGGCGGATTCAAAAATACATTTATGGGAGCGGGTCGTACGCCACGGCGGATTCAAAGATATATTTATGGGAGCGGGTCGTACGCCACGGCGGGTTTAAAGATACATTTATGGGAGCGGGCCGTACGCCACGACGAATTTAAAGAAAGGAAATTACTTATTTACTTATTATCAGAATTTATTTGGATTACATTGCCTTATGTATATATTTGCTGCTTAAGTGCCTTCACATGTCTACTACTTTCAGCATATTCTGTCCTATTTATATTGTTGGACCTTAGTGAGTGTCAAGTCGACCTCTCGTTACTACTTCTTCGAGGTTAGGCGGGATACTCACTGGGTACATATATGTATATGTACTCATGCTACACTTTCTGTGCATTTTGTTGCACAGGTATCTTCATAGTTCAGCGATTGATTTGGAGACTTGCTCGGGCTGCATTCATCCGGAGGCGTTCCGCAGTTGACAGAGTCTCCTTCTTTCTATATCTTTACATTGTATCTCTATTGCTTTTGTCCCATTTATTTCTCGGACAAGAGTTGTATAATTGTATAAATTCTTAGAAACTGCTTATGTACTTGTTTCACCGAGTTCTGGGGAGGTGTCGAGTCTTGTTTTATTGAATTAAATGGATTTCCTATCGTGTTTAATTTACAAAAGCTTATTTATTTGATTATGAAAAGCAATAAAGGCAAAGATTTCGAAATTGTCAAGCAGGATGGTATTTCAACTGATTAAGGGGTTGGCTTGCCTGACAGTGGTGTCCGGCGCCATCACAACCCATAGGTTTTGGGTCGTGACACTAACTTTCGCCAATTAAAGCCTAATTCTACACCGGACATAACAAAAATATTTTGAACACACTCCTAAGTCCCAAATCACCTAACGAAGCTATCCGAACCATAAAATCCGTATTCCATGATCGTTTACCAATAAGTCTACTGTCAGTTGACTTTTCCAACTATAAAGCTAATTTTAAAGACTAAGTGGCTAAATTCTCACTACAACCATTCCGATTCCGAACCTACCAACTCTAACATATCACAAACAGTATAACCAACCTATGACAAGGCAATAACAGTAATTATAATTCAAGTCCTACGTAACGATCGACCGAGACGTTACAATCTACTTCTCTAAATTTAAATTCCTGATAGATTTTTTAGGTTTGTTGAGATATTTTGGAATTTTTAAATTATTCTTATGCTGATTTTTCTGTATATTATGTTCTCAAGTTTCCAATTTAAAGCCCTCTATGTCTAATAAAAAATTGAGAGACTTTTTCAATCAATACTTTAAATCTTTTTGCTGCTCCATGTTTTAAAAATCCATCAATTTGGCTATTTGATTTGTGAGCTCTTTTGTGATCTATGTAGGTTCTCTACTTTGTGGTGCTTTTATTCTCTAATTGGTTGATTTCATTTCTTAATCTCTAGAGAACCAAAAGTTACGGAGGAACCTTCATTCCCATTTGGATATTATTTTTTGTTGTTTGGAGAAAGTGTGGACGTGATACAATTTCCCCTGACTTATTATTGTTTGGATCTAAGCTCTATTGGGGTATTTTTAGTGGAGTTCTGCTGGTTTTTCCCTTAAGTTATTTTGATAATCTTGGTTGGGAACATGACGGGAAACAATAAGCAAGGAGAAAATAATATTACAGCTCCTAGTCCAACAATCTTTGTTTTGGATTAGTTTCTGAAATACCTTCAATATCAGAAATCAATTAAGGAATCTTCTTCAGTTACTCCTGGTTCAAATAAAATATGTCTTTTCACCTTCAAATAAATGGGTGATTGATTCAGGTGCCACAAATCACATGACAGTTGCTCCAAATATTTTTTCCAGCTTTAGATAATCAAAGCCACAGTAGGATCGGTATATAACTAACCATCTGATCATAGGTTGCCCAATAGGATCCTGCCCATCAATTATAACTCGATGGTAATGAAAATACTTTAATATTGTATATATACACTCTCTGCTATCTTGACTGGAAGAAGGAAATCTTCAATTGAATATGAAGTCTTGATAAGGAGAATATTTAAACTTTCAAGACTAGGAAAATATAGGTAAACTCCAGGATATGAATTTTTCTTTATGCCTCGTTATCAAACTCGTGTAATTACGAGATCATGCCAAAATGAAGGAAGGGCTTAGCTTTAACATACCTTATCACAATATTACCAATCACCAAGTTGAACTCTCCTCTTTTCACCTTAATCTACAACAATGATAATAATACTATCATTAAGTTACGAAAGGTACAACTATCCCACAACGAACGACACATTTATTTTGTATTAAAACGGGCAGCATCTCCCCTATAATCCTTACTTCCTCCAAATTAAAGATAACACTAACAAAAAAATAACACAATAAAAAAACATATATACATCATTTTCCAGCCTTATATACACCATAAATTATACAAAATATCCCAACACACCCCAATCGCTTCATACACAAAACGACCACCGTAGTAGTGTCAAACGATCCGAAAATGTTACAACGAATGACCAGACCACCACCCTTATTTTATGTGTTGTTTCTCCATACGCTTCCTCCTCCAATACTCCACAAAACAGTAGTAAAACATGCAACCCAAAAGCAACACAAAACAATCCACTACAAGTGAATAACTCGAACTCACAACTTCCAATCACCGTCCCATGAGTTCTTACAAGTATAGAACGATTTACAATGATTTTACAGCAGAAAAAATGGATGAAAGAGAGCAGTAAACTTACCTTATTTGTTGGATAACTCATCTCCTATCTTGATTCTTCAAACTCTAGGTTTTTCTCCAACTAGAACTTGTAAAGAAGAGAAAATTATTTAGGGTTTAGTCTTGAATTTTTTGTGCTGGGGTGTACATCTGATTTTTTTTTATCTATTATGAGTGTAGTATATGAAGGACGTCAGCCCTTAAAATGTCTCTACGGACGACCTTGGAGCTTTTAATTGAGGCCTCTCCTTTTGGCAAGTAGGTGATGCACCTACTTGTCACCTACCAGTCTGCGCAGTCTCACGAAAATGTGAATATATCTTTATTCCAATGTCGTATTAATGAACGTTTTACCCCGTTGGAAACTAGACTCAAAGATCTTCAATTTGATGTGTGGAACACCCCATAACTCTAAGTATATTGGGAGTAAATTGCTGTTACATTTGACCCAAATTTTCAGTAAAACTTATGAACATAACTTGTGATGACTTTCATCGACTTTTGTTCTACAACTCGCTTGACTTCAAAACATAACACACGACTATCATACGACTAATATAAATCATAACATAATCTCTCTATCATGTTAATCACCCTAGTCTCAACCCAAAAGTACATGTTATAATATTCCCAACTTGACGACTTTCGACGAAACATTGTTTTCTTCAATTCCTCTAGCTTCTGAACCTTCCAACCCTCTTTCTACTTGTTGTTCATGATCTTCAATATTTGTCACCTTCGAGGTAACCTGATTAACTTACTTTATATAATTCCAAAGTTGATCTCATTTCCGAGCTTACATCAATTGACTTACGACGTACTTTTGTGTACGAAAACATGGGGTGTAACATCATCCACCCCTTTGGAACATTCGTCCTCGAATGTTGACTGATGTGCTTATCAGCCTCATAACCTATAGCTCTTACGATTATTTCACTTCTGCCTTTTCCATTTAGGAAACGGTTCTGTGAATAAATTCAAAGGCCAGGGCATTTCCCCCTTTAGGCCTCTTTCTCACACCATGACTTGTGGTCGGAATTCTTCCGATCTTGTAATTATTGCTACCTTCTTTCATGCATCCTGTACGACTATGTCCTTGTACGGGAGCCTATGAAACTCTTTTCTCATTTTTCCTCCAGCTTTCAGATAATCTTTAGGCCCACTTTGTGAATATATAGAGAACTATGACAAGTTGTCCCTCTAGGCATTTGTAGGTGTACTGAAGTCCTTCGCGTGATACTTTGTCGAACTTACAACTATTGCTTTCTTTTGTTTCATAGTCTCAGTTACCTATCATTATGGATTTACTGCAACTAGGTAGGTCATACTATACCATAATACTTACTTCAGTTTGTTATTACCGAGGTTTGCTACCCAACTCTAGGTTACTCTCTCGTAGCTTAACCTATATGTATAAATGTAAGTCCTTTAATACTTCTTCATTATTTTTCATTTTAAGAATGACAACCTAATCTCCTCTTATACTTTTTAACTTTTATACATCCATCGTTGATTCAATTTAATGTTTATCTTAAGCTACCACTCATAACTTGAAACATCTTACGTAATACATTGTCACTAGGGCTCACGTCTCATCGGGGAACATCTTAAGTGATTTGCTTGATCCGCTTAGGGACAATACTATACTTCAATAACTGTATTTTATAAAATCGCAACATGATTCAACTTATGGGGGTATTCTAATCATGTGCAATTCATGAAATCCGTTCTCTTCTTGAATACTGTGTACCGATTACAATTGCTTCTAGATAAAGCTAATAGATACAATTTTTAATCACCTACTACAAACAACTAGACTCAAAAAATAAAAGATGGAACTGATTCTTCGAGCTGGTTCAAGTAGCTTTTGAGTCGCACAGAGATTCTTCACATGAACTGATTGCAAAATTGCTTTGGTAATTTTTATCTCAATTCTTGCTTCACTTCTATGTTTGTGCGCATTGTTCATCAGGAGCACTTTGAAAATATATAGGATCAGTAGTTGAGACGTTGAAGTAGAATTCTGATGCAACTCTTCCTTGGTGGAAGATCTCAACTTCGTTGATCCTCCTCTATCTTGATTCTGCCCTACCTGAATACAAAGTTCATCTCCCTATCAATTTGCAATCTTTTCACTTAGGAGATAACTCCTTAATTCAGAGATGGTGTTTATCTCCTGTGTGTGAACTCTTATTGTGCCATTAATTCTGCATGTCTATGTATTCCATGATGGACTTGGTTCAACTGTGAGGACATTTGTCATTCTTCAAAACCATTCAGTATCTTGATTCAACAAATTCTCCCTTTTGATGATTACAAACTCTGTGCTTAACCCTGTAAACACTTCAATCCAACATGGACACTTTTTATACCATTAAGCATTTTTCATAGAGAACCAGGTTCATTAGGTTATAAACATCACAATTTTTCATAAAGCACATCTTCCCCCTTTTGGCATCATCGAAAAGTTGAAATGATAAACTTACCAGAACTTTAATAATTACTCATGGCCATTGAGGCAACTGCAGGTGCAAATCATGAATTAATCATCAAAAGAAACCAAAAATGCAGGCTATTTAAGAAACTTAGATAAAGTAAAGAACAAAAATAACACAATTCATTGATTTGATAATAGTTCATGCACCAAACATAAAAAGAAATAAAAACAGTCACATCCATGGAAGCGAAGGTAAAGACCAAGACATTGGGGATTCTGAATCTGACTGCATTTTCCTCAGGTAGAACGACTATCCTCCTCTTTCTATTTAAGGTAAGATAAATGGGCAGGCATGGTGGGGTAGGAGCATCAAGTCGGCAATCGTTTTGGCTTGACCAAGAAGTCTTATGTCCTCCGAGTCGCACGGCATTTTAACCGAAAGAACTTCTTGCGCAATTCATGCCTTTCTGTTTTTATGACCAGAAATTCTTTCTTTATTTTCGTATAAAATTGTTCTATGGACTTTTTATCAATATGAGGTGATCGTAACATAGTATAGAAACGTGAAATCAAAGTAGGCGATAAAGTAGCTGGAAAAAAATAGGAATAGACAAAACAAATCCCAAACTGGGTCATAGAGAGGTGTAGGAGGGGACTGTACACCTAAGGTTGGGAAGGGGTAGAGGTTGGGTTCTTTGCTTGAAGAAGAGAGAGCATTTGTTGAAGTATCTCCTCATTCTTCTCCTTTTCTTTTGCTAATTAAGCTTTGAGAGCATCCCGGTCATCTTCAACCTCTGTAAGGCGAGTCTTCAATCGAAGGATCTCCGCATCCTTAAACTCACCTTCATGCACAAACGTCCTGACCTTGATATTCACAGGCATTTTCCTTGATGAACCAGGTTCATCCTCTAGAACATTCACAATATAGTCATAGGTCAGTAACGTGTTCTTCCCAAAGTGGTCCTTGGCAGTATCCATCTCAGCCTTCTTCACAAGCACCTTAAAGTGAGCAAGAACAGTCGTAAGGATTAACCCATACGGTATAGCATGGGCCTTGGATCCATTCACTACCCTGTCCAGTAGTTGAATAATGAAGGAGGGCCAATTAACCTGCCGACCACTGTACAGGCACTCCATGAGAGTGAGATCCATGTAACTTGCAATATGCCTTCGCTCTTTCCTGGGCAGTAAGAACTTAATGACAAACTCAAACATTAGTTTGTGATGTGGCCTCATCTCACTTTTGAACACTGCCCTAGGCTCCATCTCCTACTCATTCTCACTAAATAACCTTGTGATTTGATGGGCTGAAGGAAGTCCATCCAAGCTTGGCCACCTCTGCCTGGTGTAGTCATCATATCACTCAGAGGGAATACCAAGTATCTCGCCCAGTTCTTTGGCATCAAAAGAGATCTCAACCCCCTGTACCCTAGTGGAAACCCTTCAATCCTTGACCTCCGCATTCTCCATGAATTCCACAAGCTCATTTTCTGCCAGCCTGTCGTTAAGATGAAGGACCAGGTCCTTCCAACCCTGCACATCCAAGGTGTCCACAAGAAAAATCAACCCAGATTCTTCAAGATCCCTAAAAAGATTTCCTTTCAGAATAGTACTCTTCCCAAACTTTGTTAGCTTGTCTGTCACCTCACCAGACTCTTCTGCTTCTTCTCCACTTCACTCAGCATCATCATTGAATTTAACTTTCTGTGATTTAGACCTGGTTCGCTTAGAAACTGTTGAAGGTTTAGAAGACATAGAAGCTGACTTCTTGACAGAATTCTTGGCCTTCTTGGGCTTGGGTATCTCAACCTCAACTTGTGCCGATTTTTCCTCTTGATGGACTAGGTCCATCTCATCATCATCAACATCAACTGCCTTAGCAGGCTCGCCAACTTTTGCCTTCCCTTTGGCAGCTTTTTTTTTCTTACTCTCCCTCAAAACTTTCTCCAAATCCTCTTCACTCTGCCTGACTGCACTTCTAGTGGTGGGAATTTTAGGAACATGAACCTCAACAGATGAAGGGGCCTTTCTTTTCTTGGTTGTTATTGGAGTATCAGCTTTCTTGGCTTTGGGGGTTCTCTTCTTCTTGGGTTTGTAACTTTCCCCCAGTTTTCTCATTAGATCAGCCAAGGTTTCTTCAATGGATGAACCAGGTTCATCTGTTGCATGCTGTAAGTTGTCCAATCCTGCAACAGCTTCTCCCGAGTTGCTTCCCCCTAAATCCTTGACACCCTACTCAGAAATTACTGGTGCAGGGCCACAAATTGTGAGTGTAGCACCTTCCTTCCCTATTCCCCTTTCATAACTTCCTTCCCCATCTCTCTCAATTTCGTTTCCCTTATTTTCACCACATTTGCTTCTCCTATCATGTATTTCCACATCTACTACAAACCCATTTAATATGAACCTATTTTCAGCAATTTCAGGATCGGACCTAATTTCAGAAGTTACCTTTTCAGTGTCTGAAGAACCAGTTGCTTCTTCCTCATTTGCAGATTTGAAAGATTCGCTTGAGTTTTCAGAATCTTGGGCCTGTCTTTCCTGAAGCTTTGCATTCAATTTCCGAGCAAGAGATCCAGAAGCAACTGTTTTCCTGGCTAGCATTTTTACTCTATCTCTCTCTATGACTCTCCAGAAGTCTCCTTGATTTCGTCTTCTCTGAGGGTCTCTGGTCGCGTTCTCCGGTGGATTTTCACCATAAACTTGGTTCCCTATCATCTCCTGGTCATCCACTCGCCTCTCACCTGCTCCGTGATACCCTGAGTTCTTTAGACGAGCCTGGAGCGGTCCACTCACCTCCTTTGAGTCTCTTGCCATTTTCCGGCCTTTCCCCGACCGTTTGAGTAAGTGTTACAGTCTCCCCGGCCTAAATCTATGCCATATCTGAGGTTTTCCCTCTTTTATGGGTTCCACGAAACCCTAGCCTTTTGTATTTCTGGGTTTCTTTTAAGATCCGTTTTACATTTTTAAAATATTATGAAGCTTCTCTATTATTTCTCCGGAAAATCTCATTTTTAACAACTTCAAACTAGGGTTTCTTAACCCTGTTTTCAAAACAAGCCTTCTTTTGGTTTTTAGCCATCTCTACTGTGTTTAAACGAATATCCCATGATTTCTTGTTGCCTTGATTGTTATGCTGAAACCCTAGATTTCTAGGTTGACCTTTATTATGTGTATTCGTTTCTTACAAAACTATTTGTGTTCTTTGTGACTCTTGCTTTAATTCATTGCTATGACTTTTAATTTTCTGCTGTTCTATGAGGGTTAATCTATGTTGGTCAATGACTGTTGTTTAAATTCTTAATAAATCCGACCATTTACCTTATTGATTATTCGCCTAATGATTTGTACTGATTTCGTGCAAAGGATCCCCAGGCCTGTGATGCTTTCCTTGAATACATGATTTTGTATTTCCTCTGTAATTCTGTACCAATTTTCGAATTTTTTCCATATTTATGTGATTCTTTCCTTGAATACATGATTTTGTATTTCTTCTATAATTCTGTACCAATTTTTGAATTCTTTGCATATTTATGTGATGTTTTCCTTAACTATCTCGGATTCCCTGTGATTGTTACTGAGTCCGAGATTCTTTCAATTGATTTCAAAACAATACCCTAGTTTACTTTATAAATGTAATGTTATTTCAACTTTCCTTAATTATATACTATGTACTTGGCTTTATTTATGTATTATGTGATTTCCTTGTCCCAAATGAAGCAAAATCAGTCTTATGAATTGACTGCTTTTCCTTTTGAACTTGACTCCTTAATTAAAGGAGTCCAGTGTTTTAATTGATACAAATTGATTGTATTTCCATAACTGTGCACCCTTTACCTATGTGACTACTCATTTTCAAACTATATATACCATTCTTCTCTCTTTACACAGACACTCAACACACACTCTTGATCACACAAACACACACAGACATCTACACTATTCTCTTGTGCTCTTTCTTGCTGCATCTCTTTGGCTCTATTTGCTGCTCTCTATTCTTGCCTATTATTAGCCTGCTGCAAGCCAAGGCTAATAGTGCTATCATTTTGCTCTCTTCTGCTTTACTCTCTCTCTTAACACTGGTATGTTCTAATTTAAGTTTACAACATCCTCAAACAATATGTTTGAATTTTGGTTAAGATTCTTGTTGTTTCTTTTGTGCTTTTACTTATGGTTCTATTGCCTACCGTGTAACTAGTATGTCTACTCTCTCTATGATCTCTCTTCTTATCCTAGTCTATCATGACTCCTGTTTCCCTCTCTATGATTCATCATGGCCTATGTGATCTTTTACTGCTTCATTCTGCATACCTAACATCTATTTATGTATGTTTCTTTATCAATTGTCTGGCTTCTAATGCATCTATAATACCTAGTATTATCAGACTTGTATCTATGATATATGATAAACTCTTGGCATATCATACTCTGGGAAAATCTGTAACTTTGTGCTAAGGATAAATTACTGCAAAGATGCTGCTATCATTACTTGTCCCAATCCCTTTCCCCTATTTGTGTTTGCTTTTCTTGAATTCTGCATACCTGCTGAGTTGTGACCATTCTACTGTTTCTTTTTCAAACTAATTTTACAATAAAAGATCTTTATATTATTCTTTAAAGTCATGTTATTTCAAAACTCCTTTTCAAAACTTAACTCTTTTTAACTACTCCTTCCTGCACTTCACACTACTCTTAAACCTTTAGGTTCCACTCCCTCAGTGTGAGAATTGCTTAGGGACCTTGAGTTCCCTCTGAACTTTGACACACTGAGGCAGGTAATTCTACCCTGTACCTATCTCAACTTTGGCAATTGCTGGGTGCTGGTATTGGCCAGGGCCCTCACAAGGACCTTTGGGAGCTTTGCCGCACCCAGGCCGTGTAAGGCTGTGAGGCTCGAAAGGGGTGAGGCTGGAAGGTTGGGCCTGTTTGAAGGCTCTCTATAGAATAAATTCTTATTTTTCTATTTGCAATTACTGTAATTCATTTGCTATGGTCTGTAATAATTTGTAAATAAACTATTGAGGCTGGATAGTGAATATGGGAGGGAATTATGCATGTTTAGTGTAATATGGGTAGAAATCATGACTTAGGATTTATTTCCCTATGTGCGCAATAGTATCATGCCTAGGACATGCATACCATACATTAAAAATCATTTTTAGGTTCTTCTTTTTAACATACCTATTATATTCACGCCTAGTATAACTAAATGAGTAACAAAGACTGTTATAATGTATTGCTCATGCATTTTATAAACATGACATATAGAAACCATGTCTTAAGGTGATACTTTGTGCATTAGATATCTTGCCCTTAAGACTTTTTATTTGTCAGAACTTGAACGCCTAGTTAACATGATTTAATACTCCCATAACATTGTTTCATCTATTTAAAACAATTCCCTGCAAACATGTATTTTTTAAAATCATAATCCAAATGAGTATGTTCACTCTTTAAAATAGGTAGGCAATGTATACAACGCCTAGGCAAACCCTAGGCCTAATACGTATTAATATCAAACCAATCATGTTCTTTTAGTTTAATAAGCCCCTTTGAACATTTTGAACCCTGTTGTTCCCACTTTTGTTTTACCTCACTGAAGTTCATTTTACTTTTATTAAAATTCCTGCTCTATTTTTAACAGTCTCGAAGTTGCGCATCTATTTCCTTTTACTGATTTTCACTGATTCTTGTCCTATTATATTTTTCAAACTACTGGGATTTCAAAAGATGCCTCATTCTGCCCAAAATCGTGCCATTTTGAATCCTTGCTTGTATGTCTTTCAAGTCACTATATTTTGATACCATTTTACTACTTCTTTTGCTACAGTTCTTTGAAAACTAATAGCTATTACTCTATGTTGAGCCACTGTATTTTTTTCCCTTATCCTTTAAAATCATTTCAAACCCATGCTTTAATAACTTTCATCTATGTTACTGAAAGCTTTAAATCACTGCATATTTCTAAATTTTACTGCTGCCTTTAGCTACTGTATATTTTGAAATCAACTATCAGTTTTAATTAAAGTTTCTGTCTTCATTAAATTTTCTAACCCAGAATCCTACTATTTTACTAAACTTCCTATTTTCGAACTCCTGTCCTGAGACTTTAATTGTGTTTGAGATGTTCTACTTACATGTTTATGTGTGGAGGGACCTGTGAGCCTTTCTTTTTCTTTATATGTTCCCTCATATGTGCAGTCCTACTTGTTTTGTATGTCGCTTAGTATTTTGTCCTTTAAACCTAAGGGTTCAGCCTAGTTCCTGCCTTGTAGGATTAGTAGTCCTAAACACCCTCCATGACTTATAGGATGGGACGTGTAATGGCACGCAATAAGCATTCGTGACCAACACACACATTTTTAACAACCTTTACGGGGTGGGAATGGTAAAATACGGATATGATGACCGGTGCGCTAATAGCACGTGTAGCCGCCTCTTCGAGGTGTGACATACCGGGTATTGCATTGAAGTGATCCGTATTACTTTAAACCTAGGACAATTCTTTTCAAATATTTATTCTAATGTTATTTCAAAACCCTTTAAAGATTTTAATACTTGTTTTAAATCCCCTCTTATATGAACCTTACTTGTTATTTGCTCACCGTCCAAATTCACAAAACTTATTGGCTGGGACCCACAGTTGTGGATATTTAGGGGTGCCTAACATCTTCTTCTTGGGATAACTTCAATCCCTTACCCAATCTCTGGTAACGCGAACTAGTTCATGAGTTATCAACTATAAGTTCCCTAACGCACCATAAAAATCGTCAGGTGGCGACTCTTCCTTAAACCTCTTCCTTTAAGGAGTTGTCCAGAATGTCATAAACCCGATCTCTCCGTACCTGACCCGTGCGATAGAAAAAGGGGGCGCGACACTCTTTCTGGGTTCTTCTAGAAACCCTAGCTTCGAACCTTTTGATCTTTCTAGATCTGTAACAAATCTATGTGTATTTTGACGGTTTTACATGTTTTCTTCAAGAAATCTCCTTGTTTTCAAACGATTTCTTCACTATCCAAAACTAGGGTTTCTTAACCTCTTTCAAAAATGATTCTTCTTTTGATTTTAAGTGTTTTCTACTGTGTTTGAACGATTCTCTTATGCTTTTTCTTGTTATCTGAGTTATTATGCTAAAATCCCTAATTTTAGACTATCTTTGATAATAGGTTCGGCTAATCTGTATGTATGTGTATGTGTTTCTCATGAACATTCTGTGCTTCCATGAACGTTCTATGTACTCTTGTGCTTCTTACTCTAAGTGTTGATTAGATTCTCTGATTCTCTACTGTTCCTTTAATTATTTGCTTAGGTTTTCTCTTATTATTTGTTCAATATGTGTTATTTATCGTTTGATAAGTCTGATTATTTATTTTATTGATTGTCTACATAATACTCTTTACTGACTCTGTGTATTTTCCCTTAGAACTGTGATATTCTCCTTAAAACTGTGATTTTGTGTATTTCTTTAGAGTTCTTTACTGATTTTCGAATTACTCCCTTACTTGTGTGATACTTTCCTTAATTAGTATTGATTTCCTGTGATCTGCAATCTCATTCGCGATTCTTTTGACTAATTTCCAGAATTAAAATGGTACTCTACTTTTTTTATGTGCATAAATTTGCTGTCAATTATTTTATACACTTTCCTTAAATTGTGTATTATGTATTTAGACCTAATTTCATCCCATATACTTTACCACTCATGTTCCGGTAAAAAATCAGTTTTGTAATTGATTCCTCTCATTGTTTAACACAACTTATGTTCGTTTGAACTATGACTCCCTAATCAAGGGGAGTCCAAGTCTTAATTGATTCTGATGGTGATTATTTCCATAACTATGCTAAAACTAGTACTTCTTACCTTATTCTTCTGCCTGTTCAAAACTATAAATACTCTTTACTTTAACACAAAAAAAAAAAACACAGGAGATACTCATTGCTATAAACTCTCTCTTACTCGCATATACTTTGTCTCTTGCTTCTCTTATTGATTTCTAGTCACTCAGTCGGCTGAAAGACAAGACTGAGTAAGTTTATTACTGTTATATTATTCTGCATACTACTGTGCTATTTCCCTATTCTCCTGCACACGGACGTTCTATTCTCTCATTCTCTACTGGTATGTCCTTTAATTGATTTCTAGCATCCAAAACAACATGTTTATGTTCATATTGCACCTTCCCCTTATTACTTTATGTCTGTACCTGATGTTCTACTGCTTAACCCTATAACTAGCATCTCTATTCTGTCTATGTGATTCCCCATCCCCTTATTTCAGCATGTTTATTGCTTTCCTTATTAGTCTGCTACACTCTGCACTACTCCCTCACCCAGTACATTTCAGCATGTATGCATGACCCCCTTTAGCTACTAAGTAATCCTAAACTTGACGTGTGAACCTGTGTGGCACCCTTCAACCTAACACTGTCAAACTTCTGGCCTGAACACTTTGTAATAATATGCTATGATTGTGGAGTCCTGAAATGTCTCTCTGATCTATGTGCAAATGTGCTCTTACATGTAAACTACTTGTCCCCATTTCCCCTTGCCTCAATGTTTGTGTCTGCTTCCTTGAACTATGTGTGTTATTCATATTATAAGACTGTCTTATTTACTCTCTCTCAAAGTTGTTTTCAAGCAGAATAAAAACTCTTGTTTTCTTTCAAGAACCGACTCTAAATTGATCATTTTCAAACTGTTTTTTCTCAACTTAACTCTTTTCAAATTACATCTAACACTTTCACTATAATCTTAGACCCCTTAGGATCTTCCCCTCTTGTGTGAGCATTGTCTTGGTACCCTTGAGCTCCCTCTGAACTTTGACATACAAGAGCTGGCTTTTCCACACTGCACGTACTCCATATTGGCTATGAAATCTGGGTGTGAGCACTGCCCGAGATCCCTTGAAGTCCTTAGGGAACTCTGACACACCCGGATTATGAAAGGTTGTGAAATAACACTTGGCATTGAGGACCTGGAAACTTGGGCCTATTATTGAAGTCTCCCTATAGTTAACTTCTTCTCTTTCCTATTGTTAATTATGTAATTCATATTCAGAGGTTTGTAATAATTATTTGTAAAAACAATTCCGGGGTGGATAGTGAAAATGGGTGGGGATATGCATGATGTAGTATAAGTAAAAGGTAGAGATCCTGTTTCTAGGTTTACTTTTATCTATGTGCAATAGTAACCATGTTTAGTATGCCATGCATTTAGATATCATGTTAATTAGGTTCATACATCTGCTTTCTTTCAGCATATCACCATTCATTGCATTCACTTAGAAATACTGCTCATAGGACTAATAATAACAACAAAAAACTGCTAATATGTGATTTTGTTCATGTCAATGTATTCTAAAAAAATATAATTTAGAAATCCTGCTTTAGGATAAACGTGTTAACAAAGCTACAATCATGCTTTACCATGCCTACGCACTTAAAGATCATGTTTCCTAGGCAAACGCATTAAAAAACTATCACCTATGTTGAAGTTGTGCATAATACTGTGATTTCATATGCATTTAGAAATCCATGCTTAGGTTATCATGCATCATGTTGCGTTAGACCTCATGTTATAGGATCGTACTCGTTTACCACACTCAGTTTAAATACACATGTCTAAAACACTCCCCCCGCTCTAATAAACTGTAAATCAACTTTCAAATGCTGGTAACGTTTAGCACTGCCCGTTATTAGGTATACGACCTGAAACGATATTAACTATGAATATTGCTGCATGTTATTTTACACCTAGGCAAGCCTTAGGTAATCAACTATAAAAAAATAATAACCAGATCTTTCTTTGTGACTATGTTAACTATCAGCATGTTAAAAATCAGTAGGCAAGCCTGACTAGGACTTCCTCTCTGAGTTATGTAATAAAATCTGATTCTGCTATTATCATTTCGACACCATGCTTAGGAACTGAATCTGGACCTTAATTTGTGTATGAGACATGATGTTTATGTGCAATGTGTGTGGAGGTATATGTGATCCTTTACCTGTTTTCCATGCTCTCCACTTATTTGCAAATCCTACTTGTTTATTATATGTCGCCCTAGCATTTTTACCTTTAAGACCTGAGGGTCTACCTAGAAACCTCATTTTTAGGATAGAAGTCCTAATTTCCTCCAGGACTGATAGGAGAGGGACGGGTAACGGCATGCAATAGAGTTCGTGACCAACACGCGCTTTAGTTACCTTCACGGGGTGTGAAAGGGTAGAATATGAACATGATGACCGGTGCGCTAATACCACGTGTAGCCCCTCTTTGAGGAGTGTCATACCGGGTATTGCATTGAGGTGATCCATATTGTAAAACCTAGGATACCCCTTACTTTTACACGCTTAGATTGTAATTCTTTTCAAAAAATCTAACTTTGCATTAATTGTTTATTTCGACATTTGTGTACTTAAGACTTAAACCCCCTATTATTTGAGCCCTACTTGTTTGTTTGCTAAAAATTGTACAAATTCACAAAAAAAAAGTTGTTTGGCCGGGAACCACACTTGTGGATCTTGAGGGGTTCCTAACACCTTCCCCTTAGGATAATTTTCAAGCCCTTACCCTATCTCTGGTTAACAACGTAGTTATAATAAACCCCTTGGGTGCCCTAACGCATCTCAAAAATTGTTAAGTGGCGAATCTTCAAAAATGCAAAAAACCTCTTTCCCAAAAGGAACGAGTTGTCTCAACCAAATGTCATGAACCCGTACTCTGCGAGAAAAAAGGGGGCGCGACAACATGGCGACTCTGGGGATTATAGGCTTTTACCGTTACAAACCGCTTTGTGAATTTGTCTGAGTTTGATATTTGTACTCTTTCCTTTTCCCTTTTATGTACAATTAATTGTTTATCTCTTTCAAGTATTTATTCCTTCCCAAAAACAAAATTGACATATTTCTTTGTTTTCCTTTGCAACCGCTGTAAATTATAACTGTTGTATTTACTGCTTTCATAACGTGCAAATACATGACAACCTGCTTTTAATGCTTATTATTGCATAACCATGCTCAACATTCATACTCCGCTCGTGCCAAACAAATACTATAGCAACGCTTGATGAGTGGTTGCGCTCTTCCTATATTATTACCCCCTAAATTCAGAAAGGCTTATTTGCGGTAAAACTAGTCGATCAGCGGTGCAGTCGACGATTCCTTTCCTTTCCCCCTTGAGTTGTCCGCTCAAGGGTACAAGTATAAAATCCCATAGAAACCTTACTCTGTTATATCGTTGCATGCATCATGGTCAAACCTAGCCAAGCTAAAGTGTTGTCTGCACAATAGATTTTAAGAAAGCCTTGTCTAAAGTCCATTCGGTTTCCTAAACCCAAACGAACGTCGTCACGTTCTGTGCATTTATTTGGAGAACTAAATGCTTCATGCTAATTGTTGATATTAAATAGTAGAGTCTGGTGGGGGTAAGTGCCTAACCTTTTTTGCCTTATAGAAATATGAGGCACGAAGTCCCCAGATTCGGCATGGTCTCAAATATCCACCCAAGACTGTTGAGTTGGTGGGAAGATATACACTCTAGTGACAAAGCTCTTGTCAGAAAATAGTTGGGCAATCTACCATCTCTCCTAGAAATCCAGCCTAACAACATGGTAATAGAGGTTGTTACCCTTTTATGGGACTGTGAAAGGGCCGTGTTCCGCTTTGGGGACATTGAAATGACACCTTTGCTATTGGAAATAGGAGGACTGGATGGCCTAGCATGGGAAACCCCGGGGTTGCTAATGCACGAGAACCGCACGGGCAAAGGTTTCCTAAAAATGATGGGTTTGAAGAAGAATGCAGAACTGGTATGCTTAAAGGAATCATACATCCCTTTTGACTACTTGTACGAAAGGTACGGTCACAAAAAATCATACCGTACCTACCATGACGAGTTTTCCTTCACGTCCTTTGGACACATCCATCGTAGAGTATTCGTCTTCATGTTTTACTTCTTGGGTTTGATCGTGTTTCCAATGAAGAAGGAGAGAATTCATACTAGACTGGCCATGGTAACCAAGACATTAATAGAAGGAATTGGTGGGGAAAACTTCAGCATTGTGCCCATGATCATTGCAGACATATATCGTGCCTTGGAAAAGTGTCAACGAGGAGCAAGACATTTTGAAGGCTGCAATCTACTACTTCAGCTTTGGCTTATGGAACACCTCCAAAAGGGCGAATACCGACAAGAGTTTCAGTGAAGGGCGTGGAATGACCACATCGCTTTCCACCATCCAAAATGAATGAATTACATCCCCGACATGTTCGCTCAGCCTGAGAATGCCAAATGATGGGTCGAGCTCTTTCATAATCTGACTGAAGAACAAGTTCAATAGATGTTCGAGTGGTTTCCGACAGAGGAGTTCATTGCCCGTTCCAGATATGCACCGTTCCTGATACGGATTGGTCTAAGAGGAACATACCCTTACGTCCCTCTTCAAGTTATGAGGCAAGCAGGCAGGAAGCAAGTCATACCTAGGGTAGACAAGATGAGCCATCTTCGAGCAGTCTTCCAAGATGATGATAGTCCTCACAAGTGCCAGGCCCAGTACATGTGGCACTGAAAGATTGTACTGAGAGGGACACCATCAAGCCAGACATATATCATGTCAGTTGTACCCCTTTCTATTCTGGTTGGTTGGAAGATAATTGGGATAGTCTGGGCAAGCCAGGGTTCGTTCAAGGCCACAGGGTTATAGATGAAAAGGCTGAGGCGCAAGTCAAATTCAACCAGCTGCACAAAAGGATCCGTGAATGTGAGGATGAGCACCGTGAAATACATGAGTCTAACAAGAAGCTGATCGAGGAGTGGAAAGACATGGCTATCAGCACCAACAAGAGGTTAGGATATTTGGAACGAGGTATAGTCGAGTTGGAGGAAAAATTCATCAAAAGGGTCGAAGACTGTCAAAAGGCTGAGGGGACCGAAGGCGGACATCTAGTCAGAGCATACCTGTTGCTGGGACTTCGCGAGCTGGGAAAGCTGTTCGAGGGACGCAAGAATGCCGAGTCTGGGGAAGGTCCTTCTTGGACCAAGTAGATAGGAATGTCTTTCTTTTACTTTATCAGTGTAATAAGGCCAATGGCTATTAGTGACCTTTAGTTCTTGTTTGTTTAGTGTCGTTTTGGGATTCGTCTATTTTCTTATCAAGAAATGAGGCATTTAGCACTTTAAGTTCTCCAAATCAATTTGTCTCTAGGCCTACCTTGGGCACAAAAGAGGTTCCCAAATTAGGACGCGCTTTACATTCCCGCACTATGTGTTTAAGTACTGCAATAATTTTTCATAATCCTCACTAACTTGGCTACCTTTTTATTTTTATTTTTTTATTTCTTCTTTTATTTATTCCCCTCCCCAAGGGTTAGTTCGTGCACTCTGGAATCATCAACTTATCTCACAAGATCCAAGGGCCCTCTACCCACTCCTCCTCCTAGTCCTCCCAAAGGCAAGAATAAAATGGAAGATTTAAAGGAGATCACAACTTAACGAGTTGAGGCCACTGATGGCCAGGGTAGTCGGGTTCCTAATTAGAATATGTCACCACTTGAACATAAGTTATTGAAATTCGAAGAAGAGCTTGATCAGGTTCGAAATCTGGCCAACCTGTCATTTTCTCTCAACGTCCCAGACGTCAACTTTCCCAACACTCAAAACCCTACACCTCCTCAGAACATCCCAAAAAATCAAAATCATCCCGCAACTCATCATCACGCCGCTCCACCAAAGAACCAAACCCTCCCAACACAATGTAACACCTGCCATACTCCAAGGAATCTCCAAACCCATAAAAATCAAGAAACATGGCACCACCTTCGGTCTCGGACACTTGGGAGGAATTCAAGAACTGGTCTCCACCTTGGCGCGATCCTTATTACCCTTTGGAATAGCCAATACCACAGCTGGATCAGACCTTTCAGCAGGCCGACATTATCTATGGGTCAGAGGAAGAAGAGGCACTTGCAGCATTGAGGAACTTATTTCTGGAGGACAGTGACATGGACTGTTGCGTTACTGTCGAGGAGGAGGGGGAGGAAGGCCCTTCCATACAGGCTGTGAGCAGAGGGACATACCTCAAGAATTGGACTGTCAGGACAACCAAAGCCCGACGAGCCTCGGGGTAGCAAGGCTAAAACAAACACTATTCATTATTTTTCTTTAAAACATTATTTCCTTTTTCGCATTTTAATTCCTGCAATAAGATCTTCAAATGTTCAAAACAATTATTCAATTTATCCACAGCATTTTCAATTTTCCTTATGAATAAATATTTATTGCTATCATTTTTCTCTCGTTACTTTACCTATACAACATTACTATTACCTGTCTTGATGAACCGATGAACGTGACATGCAACAAGACAACGCAGCAAACGGACGTTGATTCAGAAGAAGATGACATACCTGACGAGATTGTCAAAGAAGTTGAGAATTTTGAGAACAAACCTAAGTACAACCTAGACGAGACTGAAGTTATCAACCTGTGAGATTCGGAAAATGTCAAGGAGACTCGCATCAGCATTCATTTGTCTCCATCAGAAAAGAAAGAATACACAGAGTTTCTTAAAGAGTATGAGGACATATTTTCCTGGTCGTATGATGACATGACTGGTCTAAGTACGTCTATTGTGGCTCACAAATTGCCAACCAATCCAATGTGTCCACCGGTAAAGCAAAAGCTCAGAAAGTTCAAACCTGACATGAGTTTGAAAATCAAGGAAGAAGTTACCAAGCAAATCAACACCAAGGTTCTCAGAGTAGTTGAGTACCCGACATGGTTAGCCAACATTGCGCTAGTACCAAAGAAGGATGGGAAGGTCAGAGTCTGTGTCGACTACCGGGATCTCAAACGGTCCAGTCCGAAAGACAACTTCCCATTGCAAAATATACATATCCTGATTGACAATTGCGCCAAGAATGAACTACAATCATTCGTGGATTTCTTCGCTGGTTATCATCATATTTGGATGGATGAGGAAGATGATGAGGAGACGGATTTCATTACACCGTGGGGAGTGTACTGTTACAAGATGATGCCATTCGGCCTAAAGAATGTAAGGGCCACCTACATGAGGGCTATGAGCACCATCTTCCACGACATGATTCACAAGGAGATCGACGTATACGTGGATGATGTTATTATCAAGTCTAAGAAATCTACTGACCACATAGAATATTTGAGGAAGTTCTTCAATAGGTTGCGTAAATACAATCTGAAGCTGAACCCCGCGAAGTGTGCATTCAGGGTTCCTGCTGGGAAGTTGCTTGGGTTTATTGTGAGCCGCCGGGGAATAGAATTGGATCCATCAAAGGTCAAATCCATTCAAGAACTACCACCGCCAAGGAATAAGAAAGATGTGATGAGTTTCTTGGGGAGGCTTAATTACATTAGCCGATTCATAGCACAGTCTACAGTTATCTGTGAGCCGATCTTCAAGATGCTAAAAAACGATGTCGCGACTAAATGGACCACTGACTGCCAAAAGGCTTTTGACAGAAATAAGGAGTACATGTCAACACCACTAGTCTTAGTACCGCCTGAGCTGGGTAGACCTCTGTTACTCTACCTTGTGGTATTAGATGGAGCCTTCGGCTGCGTTCTGGGGCAGCATGATGAAACATGAAGGAAGGAGCAAGCTATTTATTATCTCAGCAAGAAGTTCACTCCGTATGAGCCCGATATTCTCTATTGGAATGCACCTGCTGCGCTTTGACTTGGGTCGCTCAGAAGCTAAGGCACTATTTATGTGCCTATACTACATATCTCATATCGAGAATGGATCCATTGAAGTACATCTTTCAGAAGCCCATGTTGTAACGACCCAGCCGTTCATTTTGTGTGTTGGGACTCCGTTCCCGTGAATGACTCTTCCCATAGCGGCTAATCGTGCCTTATGACTTGTGTGGGCAGGTAGTTCGAGATTCAGAAGTGATTTGGCCAATTCAGGAACACTTGGTTCCTGAAGGCTAGCCTATTTAGCTAATTTTGGTTCCGAGCAGCATTTTGAGCAAATGACCTCGAGTCGAGTTCTGACAGCTCCAACAGCTCCGGATGATGATTTCGGACTTGGTAGTGTGTTCGCCTCGGGTTTCTGATGACCCGGGAGTATTTCGGCACCTGAATTGGAATTCAGGATTTCATAAGATTTAGAATTCAGCCTGGAATTGAACCTTGTGATATCATGGTCCGAATGGAATTCCGGAACTGGCAATAGTTTCATATAGTCATTTATGACTTTTCCGTAAAATTTGGGGTCATTTCGAGCAGTATAGACCCGTTCGGCATATTGGTGAGCCATTGAAATTTTCTGGAAATCCTAAGTATGAAACTAAGGGGTTTTGGAGAGTGATTTATAGTTTGGATGATGTTTTTAGTGTTCTGGGAGCTCGAGCAAGTCTGTCATGTGATTTGGGATTTGTTGGTATAATTTGTCGAGGGCTCAGGTGGGCCCAGGGGTCTCCTGGACCCCGATCGGGGTCAAAAACCAGCAATTTGCATAGCTGGTGGGAATTTTCTGGTGTGACCGCACCTGCGGTCCATGAGCCGCAGGCGCGACGCTCGCACCAGCGGAAATTCAATCGCAGGCGCGGCTCCTTCCGCAGGAGCGGCCTTTCCTCCGCAAGAGCGGCTCCGCAGGAGCGGACCAGACTCCGTAGCCGCGACATTCCCTAGGGGCCAGGCCATCGCAGGTCCACAGGTGCGAGAATTCCCCCCAGTACCCAGGCCTTTTTCCGCAGGAGCGACCCTTTTCCCGCAG
>ML274786.1:50307-93264 GCA_005239495.1 Nicotiana undulata | reverse complement strand
AATTTGTTCCCAAAACCCCCCCCAAACCCCCAAATTCCCCCCCAAAACCTTTCCCCCAATCCCCCCCCCCCCCAATTTTCCACCCCAAATCACTAATTAAATGATAAAATCAAAAACATAAACAAGGAATTTAACCAAAAATAAGTAAGAATCACTTACCCTAATCACCCACTTGAAAGTCCCTCCAATAATCGCCACCCACCGAGCTCCCAAAATCAAATTGTGAAAATGAGCTCAAACCCTCGTTCAAAATATTTAAGTCTCTGTCCAGATATCCTTTATCGTGATCGCGGCAAAACCCTCGCGATCGCGAAGCACAACAAATGCTTCTCCACTAAATTACCTTATGCGAACGCGGAGACCTCAACGCGAACGCGAACCACTGCTTCCTCAGACCTACGCGATCGTGTCTACCCTCACGCGATCGCGAAGCACAAACGCGTGTGAACTAGCTGGCTTTTCTCCTCTTCGCGAACGCGGCTATGCCCACATGTTTCGCGATGCTCTGCCTGGCCAACCTACGCAATCGTGTACCCCATTTCGCGAATGCATAGAGTGAAACTCACCACTGCACCAAATAAGCCTACGTGATCGCGGACCTGTCCACGTGATCGTGTATAATTTAACCATACAGACACCAAAAAAACTTCAGCAATAACACTAACTCCAAAATTGATTTGTTAACCATCCGAAACTCACTCGAGGCCCCTGGGACCTCAACCAAACATACCATCAAGTCCCAAACATCATACCAACTTAGTCGAGTCTTAAATCACATCAAGCAATGCTAGAACCACGAATCACGCATCTATTCAAGCCTAATGAACTTTTGAACTTCTAACTTCAACATTCGATGGCGAAACCTATCGAATCATGTCCGATTGACCCCAATTTTTGCACACAAGTGAAAAAGGACACAACAGACCTACTCAAACTCCCGGAACCCCAATTCGAGTCTGATATCCACTAAGTCCACTCTCGATCAAACTTTTAAATTTCCAACTTTCGCCATTTTAAGCCTAATTCAATACGGACCTCCAATTTACAATTCGGTCACTCTCCTAAGTCCAAAATCACCCAACATAACTAGGGGAACCATCAAAACTCCATTCCGAATTCATCTACACATAAGTCGACATCTGGTCATCCTTTTAACTTAAGCTTTCAACCTTGGACTAAGGGTCTCAATTCATTCTGAAACCTCTCTGGACCTGAACCAACTACCCCAGAAAGTCACTTAACAACAATTAAGCAAGGAATAAATAATAATTAGGGGAACGGGGCTACAACTCTCAAAATGGCTGGTCGGGTCGTTATATCCCCCCTTCTTAAACAAACGTTCGTCCTCGAACGGGTCTAGAAACGTACCTGGAGTCTCAAATAGGCGTGGATATGTGCTCTGCATCTCCCGCGCGGTCTCCCAAATGGCCTCCTCAACTGGTTGACCTCATCACTGCAACTTCACTTGTCCTTTGACCTCAATTTTCGAATTTGCCGATCCAAAATGGCCACCGACTCCACATCATAAGCCAAATCACCATCCAATTGAACCGTGTTGAAATCCAAAATATGAGATGGATTGTCGACATACCTTTGGAACATAGAAACATGAAACACTGGATGCCCACTCGACAAACTAGGTGGCAAGGCAAGGTTTTAAGCACCTCTCTGATCCTCTAAAGCACTTGGCCTGTTATAGCGAGGACTTAACTTTCCCTTCTTTGTGAACCTCATAACTCCCTTCATAGGTGACACCTTGAGCAGAACCTTATGCCCATCCATGTAAGCAACATCACAAACCTTCCGATCAATGTAACTCTTTTGTCTAGACTGCACCGTGCAAAGCCGATCCTGAATCAATTTAACCTTGTCCAGAGCATCCTGAACCAAGTCAGTACCCAATAGTATAGCCTCGATTGGCTCAAACCAACCCATCAAAGATCGACACCGTCTCCCATAAAGAGCCTCATACGGAGTTATCTGAATGCTTGACCGGTAGTTGTGATGTTGGAAAACTCCGCGAGCGGCAGAAACTGATCCCAAGAACCCCTGAAATCAATGACACAAGCGCGTAGCATGTCCTTCAATATCTGAATAGTGCGCTGAGTGTTCGTCCGTTTGAGGGTAAAATATTGTGCTAAACTCAAATTGGGCCACCAACTCTCGTTGTACTACTCTCCAAAACTGCGATGTAAACTGTGTGCCCCGATATGAAATGATAAACACCGGCACACCGTGAAGGAGAACAATCTCGCGAATGTAAATCTCAGCCACCCACTTCGAAAAATAGGTAGTTCCAGCTGGAATGAAGTGTGTGGACTTGGTATGCCGATCGACAACCACCCAAATAGCATCAGACTTCCTCAAAGTTTGTGGGATCCCAACTACAAAATCCATGGTGATCCGCTCCCATTTCCATTCTAGAATCTCTAGCCTCTGAAGTAATCCCCCCGGTCTCTGATGCTCATAGTTTACCTGATGACAGTTAAGGCACCGAGCTACAAATACCACTATATTCTTCTTCATCATTCTCCACCAATAGTCCTCAAGTCCTAGTACATCTTCGTGGCACCCGGATAAATGGAATACCGCGAACTGTGGGCCTCCTAAAAAATAAACTCACATAGCCTATCAACATTGGGCACATAAATCCGACCATGTATCCTGAACACCCCATCATCCCCAATAGTAACATCCTCGGCATCACCATGATGAACCGTGTCCTTAAGGACAAGAAAATGAGGATCATCATACTGGCGCTCTCTGATGCGATCATATAAGGAAGATCGATAAACCACACAAGCTAGAACCCGAATGGGCTCTGAAACATCTAGTCTCACGAACTGGTTGGCCAAGGCCTAAACATCAACTGCAAGCGGTCTCTCACCAACATGAATGAATGCAAGGCTACCCATACTCACCGCCTTTCTAATCAGGCCATCGACCACCACATTGGCGTTCCCAAGATGATACAAAATGGTGATATCATAGTCCTTTAGACACTCCAACCATCTTTACTGCCTCAAATTTACATCCTTCTGTTTGAACAAGTTCTGGAGACTCCGATGATCTGTAAATACCTCACAAGACAATACATAGAGACAATGCCTCCAAATCTTCAATGCATGAACAATGGCAGCCAACTCCAAATCATGAACATGGTAGTTCTTCTCATGAGGTTTCAACTGACGTGAAGCATAATCAATTACTCTACCCTCCTACATCAAGACACACCCAATATCGACCCGAAAGCACCACAATACAGTGTATAAAAGCTTGAAGCTGGTCAAGGCAGTCTTAAGCTTCTAGAAGCTCTCTTCACACTCATCCGACCACCTCAAAGTAGCACCCTTCTGGGTAAATATGGTCAAAGACATTGCAATAGACGAGAAACCCTCCACGAAGCGATGATAATAACCAACCAAGCCGAGAAAGCTCCGAGTCTTCGTACCAGAGGATGGCCTAGGCCAACTCTGAACCGCCTCTATCTTCTTCGGATCCACCTTAATCCCCTCACTGGATACTACGTGCCCCAAAAACGCCACCGAACTAAGCCAAAACTCACACTTGGAGAACTTGGCATAAAACTTCTCCTCCCTCAACCGCTGCAACACAATGCTTAAATGTTGGGTATGCTCCTCCTGGCTACGAGAGCATACCAGGATATCATCAATGAATACTATGAAAAAAGAGTCGAGATAAGGCTAAAATACATTGTTCATCAGATGCATGAATGCTGCTGGGGCGTTGGTCAACCCAAAATACATCACAAGGAACTTATAATGGCCATAACAGGTCTTGAATGTCGTCTTTAGAATATTCGAGTCCTGAATCCTCAACTAGTGATACCAGAACTCAAATCAATCTTAGAGAACACCCTCGCTCCCAGAAGTTGGTCAAATAGATCATCAATGCGCGGCAAAGGATACTTATTCTTGATTGTAACTTTATTCAACTGCATATAGTCGATGCACATACGCATAATACCATCCCTCTTCTTCACAAACAGAACCGGTACACCCTAAGGTGACACACTAGGCTTATTAAATCCTTATCAAGAAGTTCCTAAAATTGCTCTTTCAATTCCTTCAACTCAGTCGGTGCCATACGATACAGAGGAATAGAAATGGGTTGAGTGCCCGACACCAAGTCAATACCAAAGTCAATATCCCTATCAGGCAACATGCCCGACAAGTCTGTAGGAAACACATCTGGAAAGTCTCGCACCATCGGAACAGAATCAATAGTAAGGGTATCAACACCAACATCCCTCACAAAGGCCAAATAAGATAAACAACACTTCCCAACCATTCGTTGAGCCTTCAAATATGAAATCACCCTGCTGAGAACATAATCTAGAGAACCTCTCCACTCGATCCTTGGCAAACCCGGCATCGCCAACGTCACGGTCTTAGCGTGACAATCCAACATAGCATGACATGGAGACAACCAATCCATACCCAAGATCACGTCGAAATCAACCATACTAAGCACTAAGAGATCAACTCTAGTCTCTAATCCCCCGTTAGTCACTACACATGACCGATATACACGGCCCACAACAATAATATCGCCCACTGGCGTAGATACATGAACAAATGAGACTAAGGACTCATGGGGCATATCCAGATAATGAGCAAAATACGATGATACATACGAATAAGTGGAACCAGGGTCGAATAATACATAAGCATCTCTGTGACATACTGAGACGATACATGTGATCACTGCATCTGAAGCAACACCATCTGGCCTGGCAGGAATAACATAGAATCGGGCTTGACCGCCACCTGATCGGCGTCCCCCTCTAGGGCAACCTCTAGCTTTCTGGGCCCTACCTCGAGCTGGATGGGCAAGTAGTGAAGTAATTGGTGCGGAAGTCGCAACCTGACTCCTCTGCTGCACTAAACCTCTCGGACGACGAGGAAACTGCCTCCTTATATTCCTAAACTCCCCGCACTCGAAGCAACTCCCCAGTGGTGGTGGTGGTGGTGACTGAAAGGGGCCTCGGTACCGGGATAACTGCTAGAAGAACGTGGCATAGATGAACCCTGAACTGATGGAGCACGCGACAAACTCTAAGATGGAATGACAATATGAGATGATTGACTCCCCGTCCAGTTCATCGTGGTGCATCGTCCAGACATGGTTCATAAAGTGCTTGTCAGAGTCAGACATCTCTTAGTGCCTTTCCGGCTCAAAGTTCGCCGTGTGCTCCATCGGTTCAGTGCTCCATCGGTGTCACGTCCCAAATTTCCCTTCGTTGGGTATCTTGATGGCACCTAGTCTTAGGGACTAGGTAAGCCTAACATATATTGAATAACAATAATTAAATAGCATCTAACAACTTTAGAAATTGAATTCTCTATAAACTTACGATCCCCAAAACCGGTAGTACAAGTCATAAGCCTTTCTATGAGTAGTTATACATAATAAATACATCATTATTCCGAAAATAAATAAAACAATAGAAATAAATACAACAGAAAGTGACTTCAGAGCCTGCGAACATCCAGCAGGTACCCTTTGAAGTCTCCAGCCACACTGAGCGTAAGTATTAAAACCGACCCGGTCCGAAGTACCTGTTTCTGCACAAAATATGTGCAAAAGTGTAGTATGAGTACACCACGGTGGTACTCAGTAAGTATCAAGCCTAACCTCGGTAGAGTATTGATAAGGCCAGGTCGAAACACTACCGAATATATATAACTTGCAGGATATGACTCAAGTCTAACAAGAAAGGACTACCCAAGTAATACCGATAGCAGAATGATATCAAGTTGCAAACAGTAGTAACAATAAGAGTGGCATACCTCTTTTTTTCCACACATCCCTATTACGTGGTTGAGTTAGAAGAGTTTTTCCAAATGAAGTGACGTTTTTAAAAGGGATTATTTATTATTTAGAGTCGCCACTTGGAATTGAGTTTTGGTGTTCCAAGTCACCTTTTATTGAATCCCTTATCAAAAGGAAGATCTGACTCCTAATTCATGGTCTACGAAAACAGAAGACTGAGTAAGGAATTCTGTTGACCGAGGGAAGGTGTAAGGCACCCCTCGAGTCCCGTGGTTCTAGCACGGTCGCTTTATTGACTCATGTAAGGCTTAAATCAATTTTTAGTTATTCTTGTATTTTATTGATTATTTATTACCGCTTAATTAATTATTATATTTTATTAATTGTGTTCACCAAGATGCAGAACACACACAAGGTACTTCTTTGAAATTAAATATTAAACAAAGATACGGAATTTACACATGGTTATAACATAATTATTTTAAATCCAACATCGAGACGCGGAATGCGCACATAATCCTTTTATTATTTAAGCATATCAATCCAAGATTCGGGTATGAACACATGCGCTATAATAATTTGATTAATTATTTAGCAACTTCAGTTATCGTACTAAGCTAGATGGACTCAGGTAACTATTGATTTAAAAGAAAAGGGCTAACTTATTGGCTCCTAATTTGTTAGAGGAATTTATACAAATTTTATTCAAATTCTAGTTGGCCGAATGACCCATTTGAGTTATCCTCGTGCATCCCTGTTCCAATACCCATTCGCAGTCACTCAATCAAATTTATCATTTTTAACATACTAACTCAGGCTATTGGTATGACACAAGCATACAATAGAGGATTAAGTTAAATATCAGAAAACACAAAACTTTATTCATTCAAGCTTTTAAATTCACAAAAAAAGAAAACAGAATATCAAGCTTGAAGATTAAGGTGAAGATAATCAAAAAAATTAACAAGACCAACCAAAGTAGAGTATCAACTAAAACCATAAAAGAAAAAGAAAAAGAACCTTTGTATAGATGAACTTCTTCAATACATGAGCAGAGAAACTCCTAAATTCTCGCACTTAAAGAACCACAAATCGAAACCTGCACCTCGAACCCGACTCCAAATTCGACTAAACTCCGGTTGTATCACCCCGATTGAAATAAGGCTTTATTCGCCCGCAAAAATGAGAGTGACGACAACTATTTTGTTGCCGAGGAGATGCTGCATTTTAGGACTGCTTCAATGGAGATTTTGGCAGAAAATGGTGGTATTTTAGCAGGTTTCGGGATGCCTTCGAACAGCTCTCGCTGCTGCGTTTTGGAGTTGTTTCGGACAGAGGTTTCAACTGCTTTTTGGAGCTGATTCGGAACTGTTTTGCTGGCCTCGAAGGGTTGTTTTTCAGCTGAGTTTGGAGCTGAATTTCAGCAAGATTTTGGGGTCATCTTGGGCTGGATTTGGAGCTGGAGTTTGAGGCTATTTTTTAGCAGTTTCGCACCTGTTTTTGCTGCATTTTTGGGTGAGTTTTCACATGGTTTTCATGGAGTTTTGTGAGCTGATTTTGAGGGAGAAGTTGTGTTGAGTTTTTAAGCTATTAATGCTTAAAATATGATGAATGGGAAATAGAGGAAAAAATAAAATATTTGATTAATATTTGAGTTTTCCTCCTTGATTGTCCCTTATGGTATGAGAAAAAGGTTTTTGATGGGTATATAAGCAATTGTTCTTCTTCTAGCTCATAAAGAGTTGAGAAAAAGGCAAGCCTCGCGCCTCCGTCGTCGTCGCTCGCTCGGCTTCAGTTTCCGCTTCGAATTTGGTCAAATGATCGACTGATTTAATTTTTGAACCAAATTTATTTGTTAATAGTAAATATTAACATAAATGTTATTAGATATTTATTTTAATATTAATATTAAAATAAATATTAATATTAAATCCAATTCAGTTATCCAATTTTCAGTTTTCTGTTTTTATAACAGAAAATTAACTACCCTCTTCAATTTTCCCTCTTTATTGTTGCGTAAATAGTCATTGACGTTATGTCATTTATTCTATGGTCGTTTTGCAAAAATAGTCATTCTGAAGAGTTGCACATCTTCAGATGTCAGCTCGACTTTGGCTATAAATACAAGTTTATTCTCTCAGATATTCCATACGAATTTCTGAGTTCTCCGCCTTTCTTCTGCATATTTTAACTTCAAAGAAAGCAACAGTAAGTGTGATTTGCTACCGAACTTTGTGTTCGCTGAAATACTGGGATTTGAAGTACCACTACATCAGTGTGTAATTCGTTATATCCTGGAGGAAATAATACATAACCTTGTGTAGTAAGAGGGGATTAAATTCCTTAAGGAAACACTGTGAATTCAATGAGCTAAACCATTGTTTTTTATTTCGTTTACATTTCTGTTTGAATATTATTTTGTTATCTCCAGAATTATTTTATAAATACAGATTACTAACAAGCTTAAGGAATTTAATATATTTTTTGTATTTGTGTTATACTCACTGTTTTTGGAGAGTAAAACCTTTGTGGTTCTCTACTCTACTGGAGATTAAAATCTACGTGGTTTTAACGTTTGTGTCATTCTTTTATAGAAATGACGAATGACAACGGAAACCAAGTTGTTCCGATGGTAACTGCCAATGCCTTACCGAGCCGAATAACACCGGCAACATTGGCACCGGCGGAGAAACCCGAAAAACTTTTCGGGATTGATTTCAAGCGCTGGCAGCAAAAGATGTTCTTCTACTTGACTACTCTAAGTCTCTAGAAGTTCATCAAGGAAGATGTTCATGTGTTGTCCGATGAAACTCCAGAGATTGAACGTTTTCTCGTGATTGAGGCGTGGAAGCATTCAGATTTTTTGTGCAAGAATTATATTCTAAGCGGTAAGGAGGATGCTTTGTATAACGTCTACAGTGACGTGGAAACGTCAAAATAACTGTGAATTGTGCTTGAAAAGAAATACAAAACTGAAGATGTCGGGTTGAAGAAGTTCGTTGCTGCAGAGTTTTTTTACTACAAAATGGTAGATAGCAAGTTTGTTATTACCCAAGTCCAGGAATTGCAAGTGATTATTCACGATCTCCTTGCTGAAGGTATAAGTAGAATTAATACTAATGTTGGTAGTATTAATTTTATTACGTTTACTAACAGAATTTTCATTGAAGGTCTTGTCATCAATGAAGCATTCCAAGTAGCAACGACGATTGAGAAGTTGCCTACGTTGTGGAAGGACTTAAAAAATTATTTGAAACACAAACGCAAGGAGATGTCCCTTGAAGAGAGAATTGAAGAGGACAATAAAGCTGCTGACAAGAGAGACCGTGGAAACTCAACAATAATTGGAGCAAATATTGTTGAAGATAACAAAAAAAGGAAGAAGACTTCTGGACCGAGATACAACCCAAGCAAGAAGCGGTTCAGTGAAAATTGCTACAACTGTGGAAAAACCGGACACAAATCTATAGAGTGTCGTGCTCCGAAGAAAGACAAGAAGAAGGGTCAAGCAAACATGGTTGAAAAGCATGATGATGTTGATGACTTGTGTGCCATGCTTTCCGAATGCAACTTAGTGGGCAATCCTAAAGAGTGGTGGATTGATTCTGGAGCCACTTGTCATGTTTGTGCTGTTAAAGAAGCTTTTGCTACTTATGCTCCTGTTGGACCCGAAGGGACGCTTTCTATGGAAAATGCTGCAAAGGCCAAGATTCAAGGATGTGGGAAGATATTTCTCAAAATAACTTCCGGCAAAGTGGTAACTTTGAACAACGTCCTTCATGTTCCCGAGATTAGGAAGAATTTAGTCTCTGTTGGACTTCTTGTTAAGAATGATTTTAAATGTGTATTTGTATCCGATAATATTGTAATAAGTAAGAACGAGATGTTTGTAGGAATAGGTTACCTCACCGAGGGCCTTTTGAAGCTGAATGTAATGGTTGTTGAAAATAATAATAAAATTTCAAGTTCGTCTTACTTACATGAGTCAAATGAATTATGGCATATACGTTTGGTTCATGTCGATTATAAAATCTTGCGGAAAATGATTAACTTGTAAGTATTGCCTAAGTTTGAATGCGACAAATCAAAATGTCAAGTATGTGTGGAATCTAAGTATGTTAAACATCCTTATAAGTCAATTGAAAGGAATTCAAATACTTTAGACTTAATTCACACAGATATTTGTGACATGAAGTCAATACCATCTCGCGGTGGAAAGAAGTATTTCATAACTTTTATTGACGCTAGTACTCGATATTGCTATGTTTACTTACTTAATAGTAAAGATGAAGCAATAGACGCATTCAAGCAATACAAAAGTGAAGTTGAAACGCAACTTAACAAGAAAATAAAAATGATAAGAAGTGATAGGGGTGGTGAATATGAATCTCCTTTTGAAGAAATATGTTTAGAATATGGAATTATTCATCAAACAACGGCCCCTTACACGTCCCAATCCAATGGGATTACGGAGAAAAAGAATCGTACATTAAAGGAGATGATGAACGCATTGTTGATAAGTTCTGGTTTTCCACAGAACTTGTGGGGGGAAGTCGTTCTTACAGATAATCGAATATTAAATCGAGTGCCCCATAGAAAAACATAATCCATTCCATATGAAAAATGGAAAGGAAAGAAGCCCAACTTAAATTATTTTAAAGTGTATGGGTGTTTGGCAAAAGTGCAAGTTCCTAAACCCAAAAGGGTAAAAATAGGACCGAAAACAGTTGATTGTGTTTTCATAGGATATGCGACTAATAGTAAAGCATATCGATTTCTGGTTCATAAATCAGAAAATCCCGATATTCATAATAATACGGTTATAAAATCAGATAATGCTGAGTTCTTTGAAAATATATATCCATATAAAAAGGATTGTGAGTCGATANGTGTTTTCATAGGATATGCGACTAATAGTAAAGCATATCGATTTCTGGTACATAAATCAGAAAATCCCGACATTCATAATAATACGGTTATAGAATCAGATAATGCTGAGTTCTTTGAAAATATATATCCGTATAAAAAGGAATGTGAGTCGATTGGTGAAGGATCTAAACGACCTCGGGAAGAAACAAAAGAAAGTACACTTAATCAGGAGGATCCAAGACGTAGTAAACGTCAAAGAATGTCTACTTCATTTGGAGCAGATTTTGTGACTTTCTTATTGGAAAATGAGCCTCAAACATTTAAAGAATCTATTTCTTCTTCGGAATCATTGTTTTGGAAAGAGGCAGTCAATAGTGAAATAGAATCCATATTGAACAACCATACATGGAAGCCGGTTGATCTTCCTCCAGGAAATAAACCGTTGGGTTCTAAATGGATCTTTAAGAGGAAAATGAAGGATGATGGAACTATTGACAAATATAAGGCAAGAATTGTGGTCAAAGGGTATAGACAACGAGAAGGTGTTGACTATTTTGATACATACTCTCCAGTTACAAGAATTACGTCCATACGAATGTTAGTAGTGTTAGTTGTAGTCTATGGTCTTGAAATTCATCAAATGGATGTTAAGACGGTCTTCTTAAATGGAGAGTTGGAGGAAGAAATCTACATGGAACAGCCTGAAGGGTTTGTGGTTCAAGGTAAAGTAAAGAAGGTATGTAGACTTGTTAAGTTCCTTTACGGACTAAAACAAGCATCCAAACAATGGCATGCGAAATTTGACCAAACAATGTTGTCAAATGGTTTTAAAATAAATGAATATGATAAATATGTGTACATTAAAAATGTTCCAAATCACATATTCATTGTTTGCTTATATGTAGATGATATGCTGATAATGAGTAATGACATTGCCAACATAAATACGACTAAGCGCATGTTAACTGGCAAGTTTGATATGAAAGACTTGGGAGTTGCTGATTTAATTCTAGGAATTAAGATCCATAAGTCTTCTCAAGGTTTGGCATTGTCACAATCTCATTATATTAAGATAGTACTTGAAAATTTCAAGCACTTGGGCTTTAAAGTTGCAAAGACTCCAATTGACGTGAATCTTGCATTAGCAAAGAACAAAGGCCAAAGCATATCACAGTTGGATTATGCTCATGTGTTGGGATGATTAATGTACATCATGAATTGTACACGACCAGATATAGTTTGTGCTATAAGTAAATTGAGTAGATGTACGATAAATCCAGGTCAATCTCATTGGATGGCGATGAAACGAGTTTTGGGGTATTTAGCACATACCCAGGACTTTGCTCTGCACTACAATAAATATCCTGCGGCCATTGAGGGATACTGTGATGCAAATTAGATCACCGGATCAATTGATTCCAAGTCCACAAGTGGATATGTATTCACTATTGGTGNTTTGCCTTGCACTATAGTAAATATCCTGCAGTCATTGAGGGATACTGTGATGCAAACTGGATCACCGGATCAACTGATTCCAAGTCCACAAGTGGATATATATTCACTATTGGTGGAGGAGCGGTATCTTGGAAGTCGTCCAAACAAACTTGTATTGCCCGCTCTAAAATGGAGGCTGAGTTCATTGCCTTAGATAAAGACGGTGAAGAAGCTGAATGGCTCCAGAATTTCTTAGCAGACATTCCATTTGGCCCAAACCGTTGGCACCAATATGCATACATTGTGATAGTCAAGCGACAATTGGAAGGTTGGGAGCGTTATGTATAACGGTAAATCTCGTCATATACGACGAAGACATAAAATCGTTACGCAGCTACTCTCTAGAGGAATTATCACGATTGATTATGTAAAGTCAAGTGATAATGTGTCGGATCTACTTACAAAAGGCCTAACTACAGAGGTAGTTGAGAAATCATCAAGGGGAATGAGATTATGGCCGAGAACAAGTCATAATGGCGGTAACTCTACCTAGAAGACTGGAGATCCCAAGATCTAGGTTCAAGGAGATCAAACAAAGTCACTAATGACGGTTCAACATTGTCAACTAAACTTTTGATTCCATTCTCGTGATGAGACAATGTTCAGTATCAAGGATAAAGCATTAAGGCTTTTTAATGATTTCTAAATTTGATACGGGGTATATCAAATAGTGTATCTACGGGATGACACGTTTAGGAATCACCTATGTAAGTGTGAAGTGTTAGCCGCTTCAAGGAGAATTTTGCAAGGCCAATTCTCTATGCACTTATGAAACCAGGCGGTGTTCATGGCTGAAACGAACACAACAATGAGAACCAAAGACGGTTAAGGGTTGGTTGTGTGACTTGTGGTTGTCTAGGTATACACCAAAGTTTGACGGTTCGAAGATATCAAATCTACCGATTAATCGAGTATATCTGACATAAGTTCACTACGGAAAGTTCAAAGGGAAACCTACTTATCCAGATACAATTAATCCTTACTTGCGAATCACACAGTTTTTCATGCATACTTCCGTGATATAGCCATTCCCCATTCATGTGGGGGATTATTGGGTTTTTAATCTATTAATGCTTAAAATAAGGTGAATGGGAAATGGAGAAAAAAATGAAATATTTGAGTTTCCCTTCTTGATTGTCCCATATGGGAAGGGGAAAAGGTTTTTCATGGGTATATAAGCAATTGCTCTTCTTCTAGCTCATAAAGAGTTGAGAAGAAGGCAAGCCTCGCATCGTCGTCGTCGTCGCTCGCTCGCTTGGCTTCGGCTTCGGCTTTGGCTTCGGATTCAGATTCGGATTTGGATTTGAATTTGGATTTAGTCAAATGATCGATTGATTAATTTTTGGACCAAATTTATTTGTTAATAGTAAGTATTAACAGAAATATTATTAAATATTTGTTTTAATAACAAAATATTAATATTAAAATAAATATTAATATTAAATCCAATTCAGTTATCCAATTTTCAGTTTTCTGTTTTTGTAACAGAAAATTAACTACCCTCTTCAACTTTCCCTCTTTATTGTTGAGTAAATAGTCATTGATGTTATGATATTTATTCTATGGCCGTTTTGCAAAAACAGTCATTCTGAAGAGTTGCACCTCTTCATATTTCAGACCAACTTTTGCTATAAATATAAGTCCATTCTCTCAGATTTTTCATACAAATTTTCTGAGTTCTCCTCCTTTCTTCTGCATATTTTAACTTCAAAGAAAGAAACAGTAAGTGTGATTTGCTACCGAACTTTGTGTTCGCTGAAACACTGGTATTTGAAGTACCACTACACCAGTGTGTAATTCGTTCTATCCTGGAAGAAAATAATACATAACCTTGGGTACTAGGAGGGGATTAGATTCCTTAAGGAATCATTGTGAATTCAGTGGACTCAAATTAATTTTTTATTTCGTTTACATTTCTGTTTGAATATTATTTTGTTATCTCCAGAATTATTTTACAAATACAGATTACTAACAAGTCTTCGCTANCCCCTCCTTTTCCGTCAGTCCCCTCTTCATTATATATAGAGATGTGTGTATAAAGGTGAGAGGAAGTTATGATATGAGTGAGGTAAATGGGAAAATGAATTGTGGGTGTGTGATGTGAGTGGGAGAGATGGGAACGTGAGGGGTGAGTGAAGTGGGGAATTTGGGAGTTGGGTTGCAGATTGTATTTTATGTTTTCCTCTTCTTCTTCTTTTTAATTATTAAATTAAAAAGCTAAGATATATAACTATGTATTTAATTCACTTACTCTTACACTTAAAGAAAATTATATATAAATAAGAAAACCCAATATCTACACTATAGTTTAAACTATACAAAGAAGATATAATAATTTTCTTATTAAAATTCTAATTGAAAGATACCATATATATATATATATATGGTATCTTTCAATTAGAATTTTAATAAGAAAATTATTATATCTTCTTTGTATAGTTTAAACTATAGTGTAGATATTGGGTTTTCTTATTTATATATAATTTTCTTTAAGTGTAAGAGTAAGTGAATTAAATACATAGTTATATATCTTAGCTTTTTAATTTAATAATTAAAAAGAAGAAGAAGAGGAAAACATAAAATACAATCTGCAACCCAACTCCCAAATTCCCCACTTCACTCACCCCTCACGTTCCCATNTATATATATATATATAACAAACTCTATTATGAGTAAGATAAAACATTAAAACATCAAGATTAGCCCTAAAAAAAAATTACACTAAAATAATGTATAATTTTGGTGGGGTAAAAAATTAGTTGCACAAAGAGAAAAACACAAATGGCAGCAAGAATCGACCAAATAATTAATCAACAACATGGTTGGGGTTCGGATGAAGCATAAATGAGTCCAAGTAAAGAAAGCAACGTTAACTCAATCGAATCATTTCTAATATACCATTTCAATAATCCCAATCCTCGTAATCTCCTGACATAATCATAACTTCTAAACCTTTAACACATATGGCACCCGGTGCCAACACATTCCATTTCACTTTGCACGGCTTATTCCACGTGCTACTCAGTACATCATATCCGTGTCACATGCTAATTAAGGTGTTGAAGGATTCCATTCACATATCACAAGGTAATAATACAGTTTCTAGACCAAATAAAGAAATCAGTGAGAAAGATGAGTTTATTTTAGAAATCATTTGGGTGAATAAAATAACACTTCCAAATAAAATACAACACCGAATAAGCTATTGAATTTAATGTAGAGTTTATTAGGTTAAAAACATAATAACAATTGCTTTGTAAGTAAAATAAAATCCCAGATAGGTTGAGAAGATTAAGTTGAGAAAGCAGTTGAAGTAAGATATGACAACTGGTAGAAAATGGTGAGTATCGAAATAAATGGCGGGTTCTAACTTAAAGTCACACAAGGTAACATGATAATAGTTATTTCATTTTTAAAATACTATCTTACTAACGACTCAGCAGGGCAGGAGGTATCGACTCAACATAGTATATTCACTTTGAAAATTGGTAATTTGCAGCAATAAATACATAACTCAAGTGTCTTATCAGTATCCAGCTATAACCAATCCTTAAGTGAAATGTAAAACTACTGAATAACTTACACGGTTAGACAAAAATACATAAAACACATAAACTGATGCGGCGCGCATCCCGATACCACCAGACAATACAAAATCCTCCCTTATTCCTCTGTAACAATAGCAATAACAGTAAATAATATATATATATGGTGCGGCACGCAACCAGATCCCACCATATATCAATGTCAATATGATAATTCACCTTATTACACCATATCAATCCACCATTATTCCTCCTGTTGCGGCGTGCGGCCCGATCCTGCCGTATAATAGCAATTCACCCTTATTCCTCCTCAATATATATATCACCCTTATTCCTCCTCAATATATATATCACCCTTATTCCTCCTCAATATATATATCACCTTTATTCCTCATGTTGCAGCGTGCAACCCAATCCCACCATATTATAGCGATTCACTCTTATTCCTCCTCAATAAATATATCACCCTTATTCCTCCTGTTGTGGCGTACAACCCGATCCCACCATATAATAATATAAATCAATCAACAACAATTCAACAACTCAATTACAAGAAATTTTACAACGAAAAGTATGAGTACACGGCAATAAGGGAACCACGTAACAATCAAAGGAATACAACAACCTTTACAAGGAAACAATACATGTAAGGCACATGATAACTACACAGGCATTCACAACAACTTGGACTCGTAACAAAAAAACATGTAATCATAGAATAACTCAATGGTTAAGAGGTAGAAAGATAATAATGAAGACAATGACAACTACCAAGGAATATAGAGGTCAAATAACAAATAAGAGGTAAATAAGGACTAACAACATCATATAGAGCAAGTGAGAGTAGTCTAGCAAAGAGATACCACATTTTATGACAATTTACTCAAAAGCATGGAAAGAGACTAGACAATCTAACCGGTCAATACCACATATAAACTGCGTACCCACTCGTCACCTTGCATACACGACTTTCACATGTCAAGATAGCACAATTGGCTCCATTCCTAAGTAGTGGTTTCCCCCACACAAAGTTAGAAAAGATACTTACCTCAATTCGGCCAATTCAATACTCAGTTTAGCTTTTCCTTTACCAATTCACCAACGCTCGACTCAATCTAGCCAAAAAAAAAACTTAAATACATCAAACAATGAAAGAGAAAATAATTTCAATTAACAAAGTTATAGTCCTTATACAATTTGCAAAAAGTCAACAAAAGTCAACTCCCCGGGCCCACACCTTGGAACCCGACAAAATTTACAAAACCCGAACACCCATTCAATTACGAGTCTAACCATACTAGTTTCACTCAAATCCGACTCCGAATCGATATTCAAAACTCAAAAATTCCCTTTATGAAATTTTAGACAAAACCCCCAAATTTCACTTTGAAATCATCGATCAAATGCCTAAAACGAAGATGGATCTATGAAATATAACCAAAATCGAGTATAGAACACTTATCTCAATTCATAAAGTGAAAATCACCTCCAAATATTATCCAAATCCGAGCTCCCCAACTCAAAATATGACCAAATGAACGAACTTTCGATATTAAGTATTTTTGTCCAGTTGATCTGCCTCGTTTTGCATTCCAAACAATCTCGAAACTCGATTTTGATGCTTCCAATGGATTCCCTGTGAAATTTCAGTCAAGTTAGGCTTTTGAATCACTCCATTTAACCTTATAATAAAGGAGATGTGTTGGTTTCAGTATTTGGAAATAGTGCAGATTTTTAAATACAAAATTAGTGGCAACTTCGTAATTAATCTGAAAAATCTGACAGTCCAATTCTTAGTAAAATGACCATAAAATTCTCATACGGTGTCCAACTTTGGCGATTCTTTTTGCTATGGCTCCTTAATTACGACACAGATCTAATACTTCAATCAAAATAGAAATCGGAGTTCATTTATTTAATGTGATACCATTTATGCTTGAAGAAACGACGTCGAAACATAAGAAAAACAAGCGCAACACAGCCCAAACCTATCTGAAACTCACTCGAGCTCCTCGGGACCCCATACGAACATACCAACAAATCCCATAACAAAACACGGACCTACTAGAGGCCTTAAATCCCGCATAACAACATCGAAACGACGAAACGCACCTCAAATCAAACTTAATGAACTTTCGACTTCCAAAAACTCGCGCCGAAACATATCAAATCAACTCGGAATGAACTTAATTTTTGCTCACAAGTCTTAGTACATTATACGAAGCTACATTTGCCCCCAAACTATCGAGCGAAGTTCAAACTCTCAAAACGACCGGTCGAGTCGTTACAATCGGTTAGTGACTTTAATTAATGTACCCATACATTTACCCGTTAAAAATACGGAAAAGGATCTGATATGTCCTTCTACTAATATAAATTATTTAGATTTATTCCCCGTTATACTACCGGACCATAAAACTTTACCGTCTTACTATCCGCGCACATTTATCCTCAAGTGGACGGAGGGGGCACTTGGCACTCATCCGTTCCTTTTTTACATTTGATATCATTAGACTCGGCCCAATCCATATTACCTGATACCCAAACCCGTAAAAACCGACAAGCAAATCTGAGAATTTCAGTCGGATCTGGCGAGGTTCTATTTTCCGGCGAAGTTCAAAAAATACAAAACCTCTAATTTTTTAGATCCAATAAATTGTAAAGAAGAAAAAGAAAATAAGTAGAAGAAAATGAAGGAAGGGGGTAAGGTAGTGGTGTTTTTTCATTTTTTTGAAAAATATCTCGCCAGTTTTCATGGTGGTTATAAAATAAAGAAGGAAAACAGTGAGAAAGAGTTGAGATAGTCAGTGATGTTGGCTTTGTGAATTTTCCGGCGAGTTTCACCAATTCCGTTTGCTTATTTGGTGGAACGGGGTTGCTGTTTGGATGATGGAACACGAAGAAAAAATAAGAAGAGAAGAAGGGAAACGAAGATGGGGGCAGAACAATAGAGGTTAGTACTACCGGAGGAATTTTCCGGTGAGCTGCCATGTTTTCCGGTGGTTTTGGTGTGAGGTGAGAGAAGAGAATACTAATCATTTTTTGAGCTATATTTTACGGGTTAATTGGTTTGGGTAATATGTTATCGGGTCGAATCTAATGATACCAGATGTAAAGAAGGCACCGATGAGTGCCAAATTGTCCCCTCTGTCCACTTAAGGATAACTATGTGCGGATACTAAGACGCTAAGGAGTTTTATAGTCCGATAGTATAACGGGGGACAACTTTAAATAATTTATAATAGTAGAGTGACATATCATACCCTTTTTGGTTTTTTTAGCGGGTAAATATGTAGAGGAAAGCCTGTGACTTAGACCAAGTCAAGTGCATCAAGGACGAGGATGGTAAAGTGTTGATGGACGAGGCACTCATTATGACAAGATGGCAGACATACTTCCATAAATTGTTGAATGAGGAGGGGGATAGATGCATTGTGTTGGGTGAGTTGGAGCACTCCGAGAGTCGGCAGGATTTTGGATACTGTAGGCGGATTACGGTATAGGAGGTGGAAGGAGCGATGCGTAGGATGTGCAGGGGCAGAGCAACGGGGCCAGACGAAATCCCGGTGGAATTCTGGAAGAGCGTGGGGCGAGCAGGTTTGGAGTGGCTCACTAGGTTGTTTAATGTTATTTTTAAGGAAAAGAAGATGCCCGAAGAATTGAGGTGGAGTACGATGGTTCCGATTTACAAGAACAAGGGTGATATCCAAAATTGCAATAATTGTAAATGTATCAAGTTATTGAGTCACACTATGAAGGTTTGGGAGAGAGTGGTGGAGGCCAGGGTGAGGAAGTGTGTGTCTATTTCCGAGAATCAGTTTGGATTCATGCCGGGGCGTTCGACTACATAAGCGATTCATCTGGTAAGGAGATTAGTGGAGCAGTACAGGGAAAGGAAGAAGGATTTACATATGGTGTTTATTGACCTTGAGAAGGCATACGATAAAGTTCCGAGGGAGGTACTGTGGAGGTGTTTGGAGGTTAGCGGAATTCCGGTAGCGTACATTATGGTGATTAAGGATATGTATGATGATGCTAAGACTCGGGTAAGGACTGTAGGTGGTGACTCGGATCTTTTCCCTGTGGTGATGGGGTTGCACCAGGGATCGGCTCTTAGCCCATTTTTGTTTGCCTTGGCGATGGATGTACCGTCACGTCACATCCAAGGGGAGGTGCCTTGGTGCATGTTATTTGCCGATGATATAGTGTTGATTGACGAGACGCGTAGCGGAGTTAACGCGAGGTTGGAGGTTTGGAGACAGACCTTAGAGTCTAAAGGTTTCAAACTGAGTAGAACCAAGACAAATACTTGGAGTGCAAATTCAGTGAGACCCATGATGCAGACGTAGAGGTTAAGCTTGATGCTCAAGTTATCCCCAAGAGAGCGAGTTTTAAGTATCTCGGGTCTATTATCCAGGGTAACGGGGAGATTGATGAAGATGTCACACATCACATCGTAGAGGGTTGGATGAAGTGGAGGCTCGCTTCCGGCGTTCTATGTGATAAGAAGGTGCTGTTAGGACTTAAGGGTAAGTTTTATCGAGTGGTAGTTCGACCCGCTATGTTGTATGGGGCTGAGTGTTGGCCTGTCAAGACCTCCCACGTGCAGAAGATGAGAGTAGCAGAGATGAGGATGTTGAGATGGATGTGTGGGTGTACCAGGCGAGATAGAATTAGGAATGAATCTATCCGAGACATAGTGGGAGTAGCCTCCGCGGAGGACAAGATGCGGGAGTCGCGGATGAGATGGTTCGGACATGTTAGGAGAAGAAGCATTGATGCCCCTGTCAGGAGGTGTGAGAGGTTGTCCATGGAGAGTTTGAGAAGGGGTTGAGTTAGGCCTAAGAAGTACTGGGGAGAAGTGATTAGGCAGGACATGGCGCTGCTTCAGCTCACTGAGGACATGACACTTGATAGGAGGGTGTAGAGGTCGAGGATTAAGGTAGATGGTTAGTAGGTAGTTTATAGTGCTCAATGATAGGCTTAGTAGCATGCATTTCCTTTCATATTCTTTGATTTTTATTATGGTATGTGATTTTGTTTGTCTCAGGCATTGTATTCCGTGCTGCTATTATTGGATACTTTTTTTTTCCTCTTTCTTTTTTTTTCTTTTTCTTTTTTATTTCCTTCCTTGCTTCCTTCTCCTTCTTCTTACCCTTTATGAGCCGAGGGTCTATTAGAAACAACCTCTCTACCTGTATTAGGTAGGGGTAAGGTCTGCGTACAGACTACCCTCCCCAGAACCCACATGTTGGGATCAAACTGGGTTTGTTGTTGTTGTTGTTGTTGTAAATGTGCAAAATGTTGGGTCAAGTTTAAAAAGGGGCCACTTGTAGCCCAATGCCTTAAAGAGACGGATAGGACTGGACCAAACTATTAACGAAGGGCAAAAGCCCTTAATTTCCATTAACATAATCCACTTCACTAGTCAGAGTGACACCCTATTTCTCTATAATAAAATTATCAAGATATAGAAATTCAAAAATTATAGGGTCCATGAGAAACTCAACAAGATACATGTATTCAAAGTTTTCCAATTCAGTATTCCATTTAGGAGGGCCTTTATCAAGAGAGTTGGCATCTACATACCTCGTTGGCATATCTCGTTCCAGATGTTCATGTGGTACTGCAGAAATTCGTGTACCTCCCGATGCTCGGCATACAAATAATACCACTCGATTTTTCATGCTCTTATGTGTTGCGACATCGCCAAAACCATCACCACCAAGGATACATATAGTTGGTCTGCTAAGCAAGGGAAAAACTCTGCAATCTCGACATATTCACTGTCTAACTTTGTCTAGGTGATAAGTGGAGCAAATCCCTCAATTTATTATAAATCTTCAGATTCAACAGATAAAAGCTCACATGAATCAGCCTAAAATGTTGCCTTGTGTCAAACCAATTGTCTATGTAATTAGAAAATAGGATAGTCCATTTTGTTTATTCAGATGCATAGTCAAGAGATGCACAATGCCTCGTATGACAACAATAATAAGTATCAAGGTCGTCATTCAAATTGACTCTAACATGCATAATATGTGTTTGACCAAAAGAAAACTTATCGCACGGGACCTACATAGAAAAAAGATCCATAATTAGAGGTGCAAATTGAATGACTTTTTTGTCGATATTTCATTGAGGATTTTTAGACAATACCTGGTCCTCCCCAACTTGTTCAGTTTCCAATTTAGATTTCATCCTAGAGGCAAGGGTTGTTGCATCCGAAAGCTTTTCAGATTCAACAAACAAACTCTCAGAGAAAGTAAATGGCTCAATCACAATGGGCACATGGTTTTCATGTCTGACTAGAGGTCCAGTGAATGCTGTATCACTTGCACAATGACAAGGAGAATCAGGTTCTTCACTCTGGGGAAATTCGACAAACACCTTGTCTTCGGCTGGTGTGTAGTGTGCACTTGTCTCCACCACTTAAACTAAAGTTAGGATCATGTATATCAAGGATAGAGGTGGAAAATATATGGTCGGGTAGGATATGGGCGGGTAAAAAATAGTTAATAAAAATAGATAAATTATCCGACCAGATCCATATTTAATACGGATAAAATACGGGTTAACTGGCGGATAATATGGATATCCATATTATCATGGCTTCTTGAATATGATTACTTTTGGGAGAATTCCTAATCTCATAAACTTGAATAACCCCCAATTTGAGGCTTTACAAATGTAAAAGTTAAACCCATTATAGTTATCCATTGGTTATCCATTTTCTAAGTGGATAATACGGTTCTTATCTGTAAGGCCCCGTAAAATTTCACCTAAAATCCGGGGTTTTGAGGTGCCGAGGTAGGCTAATGTATTAGACTTTTTGGGTTGAGCATAGTGTTGGGGAGTTGAAGAAAATTTGTTGCAGAACAAGGCATTTCTGGGTCCATTATGCAACCACAGAACTGATTTGCGGATCGTAGATCCACCGCAGAGTGAAGCAGAGAAATCGGTCATTTTTAGAGGTTGTTTTCGGTTAATAATGCGACCGCATAATCATTTCGCAGGCCAAGAACTGACATGAAGATTTTCGGAGGAGATTCTACGGTCCATTATGTGGTCACACAATTGATATGCGAGCTGCATACCTAGCCGTAGAATGGACCAGACTAGCCCAGTTTTTGGGATCGCTTCTGCGGTCCATTTTGCGGGTCGCAGACTTGATAAGAGGTGAACTGTGCGACCGCAAAGTTGAGTTTGGGGGACCACTTTTTGGTTTTAAAAATTGACCTCATTTTTATAAAACAACCTTAGGGGTCATTTTAGAAGGTTCAAACTGATATTTTAGAGAGAGGAAAGTGGTCTCGAGTGAAGAAGAATTCCTAAGCTATTTGTTCATCAATATTTTCTCAAGTATGGAGAATTCACAAGGATAACTCACAAGACCTCATCCAAGAGGTAAGATTCTAGCCCTAGCCTGCAATTTCGAATTTGGGTTGGGAACATGTAATGGGAAGAAGGTTTTGCGAATAAGAGTTGTTATTTATGCATGCATGTACAAATAAAGGTGGTAGGAAGGTTGTGGAGTATTTGTGGGTGGCCTATTGAAGTGGGAATTGATTGTGGGGTAAAGGAATCCACCATAGGAGGACCTTGAAACCTTAATGCACTCCTAATGCTTGATAAAATGCTCAAATGAGCTAAACCCCCGAGTATCTTCCTAATTATGGTTCAAATTTGGCATGCTAATACATTAAAGTCGCTAGGATTATCGAAACATTGTAGTAATTTAAGGAAGCTCAAGCGAGGTATGTTGGCTAAACTCTTCTTGTAGAATCGATTTCCATGATGACCTCATAAGTTGTGATTATGTTTGGATCAATTTTTTATGTCTCATGTTCCGAGTCCTTCCTAATAAAGTGTTATGTTAAAAGATGTATGTACCCAAAATGTGTTCCAAATATTCCTATCATATCATGATTCCTTATGAGAATGTAATCTAGTATGATCAACGTATCAAAGGTGTTGCGATTTAAAAATCGTGTTTCAGTTGCAAGCTAGTATGCCTAATCGTGGTAGAGAAAATAAATGTGCTTAAGACTCTTATTGCTCATATGTGTACGTAGGGTCTTGAATTGAAATTCTCTTATTGGTGATAATCCTTGGTAACACCTGAAAGTTATAGGGGTGAGTATGAAATATGAAATACGCCCGACGTGCCAAGAATGATATTACAATTGTGGCCACTAGCGCCAATAAAAATAGAAAGAAGTGTGAAAGATTATGAAATGAGTTGTAAATCATTTGAATAATAAAGGTCAGGACGAAGTAACCTAACCTCAAAACTACACGTGTCGATGTAAGAGTGATTGAGGGGTAAATTTCCGTGTTCCCTTATATGGGATGAGATTGATGTGTTAAGATATTTACCCTTAAATGGGATGAGATCATTGCTATCAGGATGTGATGTGATGTCGACCACATGGCATTGTGGTGAGACGGCTTAGTTGATCGGGCAAAGATCGCACGTCATGCCGTGCACATGGTGGCGTTGTGATTGAATGTCTTGGGGCAAGATATTCGATCGGGCTGAGATCGGACTCCGTGCTAAAAGCACGGTGGTATATCAATACTAATGTGTCACGACCAAATTCCCAACCTTAGGGATCGTGATGGCGCCTAACACCACACTTGCTAGGCAAGCCAATGTTAGAGTTCGATTAGCTATTTACCTTTGATATCCATTTAAACATAATAAACAATTATAAAATAAACTTAAGCTACTGACTTTCAATGAATAATTCCAAACATAAAATAATAAATACTTAAATAAACCGAGCCATGAACTAATTATATAAGTAACTCTAGAACTACCGCAGGGTCTGGTGTCACAATTCACGAACTACTAAAGAATACTACAAATACTGGGCTGAAAGAAATAATGTGACTGTTCTGAATATAATAAAAACAACGTTTATGAAAATAGGAGAAGACTCTCGGGATCTGCGAACGCCGACAGATATACCTCGTGTCTCCGAATGAATAGATGGTTGCTCTAAAAATCTCTACTGCTGGCTAGTACCTGGATCTGCACAAAAGAGTGCAAAGTGTAGTATTAGTACAACCAACCCCATGTACTGAGTAAGTGCCGAGCCTAACCTCGACGACGTAGTGACAAGGCTACGGCGGGGCATTAACAACATATAACCTGCGACAATAATATATATAATAACGCAATAAAACAATTCTACATGAACAAGAAAAAAATATAACTGAGACAATAAATATAAAGCAAGAAGGAAATCTTAAACAAATAAATAAATAAATACTGCAACAATAATAAAATAGCTCAGCCGCCTTTTCTAGGCCTCAGCTATAACCAACTCTCAAATAATTTCCAAGTTTTCAAACTCTAATTTTAAATAAAAATAGTGCCAAAATATGAAAAATAGTAATATAAAATGGTAGTTTTCAAATCTTGGTTTTTCTTTGAAAATCATTAAAAATAAAATTGTCCTCCCTTATTGCTCCTTGTTGCGGTGTGCAACCCGATCTCAACAGACATATCATATCAATTTATTCACCCGTATCACAATCAATTATCCACCCTTATCACAACCCCCTTATCACAACCCCCTTGTCACACCTCCCTTATCACCGTCTTTCAAGTCAAAGCCTTTCACAATATTTATGTCTCGACAAATTGTAAATAGAAAAAGTTTCACTTTAAAATAATAGTAAAAGCAGAGTATGAAATAATGACAATAAAACAATGAGTGTTCCAGCCTTTATTTTATAACCAGTAAAACATGCATATTCTCCCTTATCATTGTCTTGTTGCGGCGTGCAACCCGATCCCACCTATTCACAATATCATAATCAATTATCCACCCTTGTCACAACCCCCTTATCACAACCCCCTTATCACACCAATTTTGTTTATTCATAAAAAACTTTCACTATTCAGGCCAAACCTTTCACAACACTTTTAGTTCAAAAAATTTAAAACAGAAAACAGTGTAGCTCGTAAGCTTCAACCAATATCTTTTCACAATAAAACCAACCAAAATATATGTAAACACTGTAACGCTGTCAACCCAACTCAGTCTTTATGTACCATGATAAAATCAAGAGAACAACCGACACTTTTAATACACTTGCCACAACAATTGGCAACAATCAATTGAAACCAAACAACCACGTAAACCTCAACAATCATAAAACAGTTAAACTGCATTCCTCATCACTTCCTCAATATTATCAAAAATGAAACCAACAGGAACATATATATATATATATATATATATATATATATATATATATATATATATATCGTAAATAAAATGCCAAACCGCTCAACCGTTTTGTACCACAAGGAATCCAGCTAAAACAACCAATACTCTTTCCAAAGTAACCACAACAATAAAATAATAAGACCAGGTAGTCATAAAAACAATAATGGACATAGAACAATTAAGACAAGAATCAACTAAGTTGGGAACGGGAAAGGGATCATGCTTAACAGGCAAATTGGGTGGTGCATAGATACTCGTCACCTCACCTATACACCAAGCCCATGCATTTCACATAGCAAGTAAGTGGGGATTCCTATTCCCTCAAGTCAAAGTTAGACCAAACACTTACCTCAATTTCGCAGACCACCCACTGCTCAATTATAGCTTTTCCTTTAGAATCTTGCTCTAACTTGCTCGAATCTAATCATAATTAACTCAATATCATTAATTAAGGCTAAAGGAACTAACTTTATAGAAAATTATAATTTTCCTAAGTTTTCTAAAAAAAGTGAAAATTCGACCCCGGGTCCGCTTGGTCTAAACTCGGGGTTCGGACCAAATTACGTTTATCCATTCACCCACGAATCCAAATATACAATTAGTTTCGAAATCCGACCTCAATTCGAGGTAAATATTCGATTTTTACAAAATTCCCTAATTCTACCCAAACCCTCAATTTTTACCATGGAAATTCTTAGTTTTTGATTTAAAAGTGATGAAAAATAATGGGTAATTGAAAGAGTAAAGTTTAGAATTGATTACCTATGACTTGGGGATGATATTTGGTGAAGAAATTCGTTCCTAGGGCTGTGGGGTTCGAAAATTTGAAGAAGAAGAAGAAGTCTGCCTGTTTTATATATATTTTTCTGTTAGTTATTTTGCCTCGTTTATCGAGTCAAACGATCCCTAAACTCGATTTTTATGTGTCCTATGGATTCCTTGTGAAATTCTAAGTCAAGTTAGGCTTTTGAATCACTCAATTTGGCCTTATAATGAAGGAGATATGTAGGTTTTAATATTTGCAATTAGTGCAAATTTTTAATACGCCGTCAGTGACAATTTCGTAATTAACCTGAAAAACCTGGCAACCTTAGTAAAATGACCATAAAATTCTAATACGATGTCCAAATTTGATGATTTTTTTTGCTACGCGCCCGTAATTACGATACGTATCTAATACTTCATTCAAAACATAAATCGGAGCTCATTTGTTCAATATGATATCATTTATGCTTGAAGAAACGACATCGAAGCACAAGAAAGAACGAGCGCAACACAACCCAAACCTATTTGAAACTCACCCGAGACCTCGGGGATCTAAGCCAAATATGCACGCAAGTCTAAAAGCATCATACATACTTGCTCGTGCAATCAAATCATGAAACTAACATGTAAAACTATGAATTTAACCTTAAAACTCATCATTTTTCTCAAGAACACTTAACTTTCACTATTTCTCAACCGGACGTCCGAATCACGTCAAATAAACTCCGATTCTCACCGATTTTCACATATAATATGCAAATACTATAACAAATCTGTACCAGATTCCGAAACCAAAATACGGGCCCGATACCAATGATTTCAAACATTAATCCTTTTCTTTATTTCATAAATATTTCAGCGAAACAATTTCTTTTAAAAATTGATTTCTAAGGCTTGGGACCTCGGAATTCATTTCCGGGCATACGCCCAAGTCCCATATTTTACTGCAGACCTCCCGGGATCGTCGAAACACAGATCCGAGTCCGTTTACTCAAAATGTTGACTCAAGTCAACTAAAACCAAATTTTTAATTCTAAAAATTATTATTTCTTATATTTTAACATAAAAGCTTTCCGGTTTCACGTTCGGACTGCGCACACAAATCGAGGTAGTTAAAATTAATCTTTTTATGGCTAATACGCCTAGATTGGAGTCTAAATTCATAAAATGACCCCTTGGGTCATCACATAATGATCTCCCAACTTAAAAATATTGAAACTTACTTGAAATTTACTTTTCTCCTAACTTGACACCTTGATACTGTTTGAGGCTCATACTGATTTCATGTTTCCTTATCCTTTACTGTTACTCATTCTATTGAGAGTGTTTTTAGTTTTACATACTGGTACTATTCCATATGTAATAACGCCTCTTTGCCAGGGCGCTGCATCTTTAATGGATGCAAGTGGTTCCATATCATGCGGTATTGATCAATGATAGCAGCACACCCTCTCCTCAGCTGACTTGGTGAGCCCCATTTTATTTCGGGGTCTTATATCTCTTGTCCTCTATGTATATTGTTTTGAGGTATAGCCGGAGCCTTGTTGCCATCACCATCATGCTACTCTTTTATGTCTATTAGAGGTTTCATAGACGTAGAGTGGGTGATACCTTTATTTTGGGAAGTCAAATTAGAAATGTTATATTTATATCATATGGTTTCACTTCTATACTATGAATGTGTATGTAATATATTGGAGAATCTTGAATGAAGTTCTATCGGTAATGAAATTTGGATTGTTCATGTAACATTCTCATTGTCTAATTAATGAAATATACCTTCTCTTTATTCATGGGTAAGTTTGGGTAGAAGGCATTGTATAGGCTTTCTTGGCCGGGTTATCTCAGTTGAGCACCGGTCGCGCTCCCCGAGGTCGGGGTGTGACATTATCCATATTTGTCCCATTTTTAAAAAGTACATTATCCAACTCATTTAATGGATAATATGGGTGGATAACTATTTTCGTTTAACCATTTTGCCACCACTAATCAAGGACTTGAAGGTTTGTGAAAAAACTTAAGGAAGAAGGAAGGATGAATTTTGAAGTTCGCTGCAGTAACCGAAGACGTATCAACCATTGTATTCGGGAAAACTCTAGTAGATATTGCAGCAATTGCTTGTTCCATCTTGTTGGCTGGTCTAGAAGTAGATTCAAGCTTATAGAAATTTGAATTGCATTGCAGATTAGTAAATGTCAATTTCTAAAAATGCAGAAGAGACTTTTCCTTGAAATGTTTCCAATCATAGAATTGTTTAGAGCGAAATAGCAAATCAAACCAAGTGTGGGCATCAACGTCTAGGTAGAAGGATGGAACAAGCAGCGGTCCTTCTTGGAGAATCCAAGGTATGCGAAGAGCTCGACCCGAAAAAGTCACCTATATGGGTTGCCGTTGCCACTAAATCGAGGTAGAAACATAATTGTCGTTGGAGTCCGATGAATGAAAACACCAATGTAATAAATAACCAACACAACTAATATGTATTATAATCATTGAGGACACAAATTACAACTGAGAAATGGAAACAACAAACATATAACGACTTACAGAAGATAATTGGAGAGAAAGAAGATCAAACAATACAGAAGAAGAATGGGGATGAGAAGCATAGACTCATAGAAAAGGGTTGAGACGAACATATTTTTTCTTCAACAATTGGCGTAGTTCTTCTTACTACCCGCTAGTCTTTTTTTAACCATTTGCTAAATGGGCTTGGCTCCCAAATAAAACCTCCAACATTTGACTCGACCCAATAATCCCAATTGACTTAGTCTCATTCATCACTTCTAGTACTTAGTCTCATTCATCCCAATTGAACATCCAATTCTGAGATTTAAGAATTTGTGGTATATCGAAGTTTAGAAACTAAGTGAGAATCACTTTTTGAGCTTGAAACAAAATAACTATGAGAGTTCGGTGGTTATATGTCAAGAAAATCATTGTTGACATATTGAAGGTCTTGAATTGTGATTCCTCGTGCGAACATTAGTGTTTCAGCAATGATGATTTATTAATGGAGAAGAATAGATTCTAGTGGGTGATTAGTAAGTGAGTTTACTTATTCAATTTTATGGTGACATAGAAATAACGTAGCATTTTAAAGGGGCAGGATGCAACTTTGGACAACCGTTAAAAATGAGAACAAATTTATTTACATTTTTAATGGCATAGACAAATTTAGAGAGAAAGTATAATGGAGGGTAAATGTAGACTATTTCAATAGTATAAGTATAAATATAGACCTTTCCCCTTTGTACATTAAGAGCCTGTTTGGACATAAACTTTTTTTCCTATTTACCATAGGCAAAGTAAATTGTACAAAATTTTTGCCAAAATTTGTCACACAGGTAAGTAAATTGTACGTCGCATTTCAGAAAGCGACTTGTATATCTTTAGTTATTTTCTTTTTTTTGAGGGAGGGATCGTCGTGAAAGAGGATAACCGGCGCCACTGGGTGGAGGCTGAGAGCAAACGCAATGGCTCTTTCATTTGCTAAATCCACTTTCCTCTCCAACCCCACTTTATACTTTCCCAAGAATGGCATTAGAGGCTTCGGACTTCTCCTCCCCTTCTCTTCATTTTCTACTTCCTCTGCTCTTCCCAAGAAGAGGCAAACAGTAGTCTCTGCTCTTGAGCTTGGTGGAGTCAAGATTTCTAAAGATGGTCAGTATACTTACGGGGCATAACAAGTTTTATCTATTTGTATATTCACTTCAATTTTCAGTTTCATGATTTTGGGATAGTAAAGTTTGAATCTTTTTTGTTAGATAAGCAGTAAAGTTTTAATTTTTATGATTGTAAAATCTGAAATTTCCATCTGGGTTGGTCTAATTGGGGCCAAATGGAGCAGAATTGATATTGAGGATTTGTATAGCCAACCTTAAACTAGTTTGTGATTAAGGCGTAGTAGTTGTAGTAATAACAAGTTTTATTTCTTAGCATATTCACTTCAATTTCCATTACCCTATTACCTTGTTGTTGCAATTGTTTGTTGATTTAGACTCACTGTTACTTGAGCCGAGAGTCTACCGGAAACAACCTCTCTATCTTCGTAAGGTAGGGGTAACGTGTGCTCACACACTACCCTCTCCAGACCGCACTTGTGGGATTACACTGGGTTTGTTGTTGTTGTTGTTATTCCCTTCAATTTCCAATTTAGATGATTTCGGTTTCGTTGGATGTGTAGAAAAGTTCGAATTTTAATGATTGTAGAATCTTAATTTCTCATCTGGTCAGTCTAATTGGGTCCAAATGGAGCACAATTTTTTCTTTTAAAGGAGCACAATCGATATTGAGGATTTGTACCTTAATCTAGTTTGGGATTGAGACGTAGTAGTTATAATAATAGCTTCTGGGTGGTTTATGAAATGGTATTTTGTAGTTAGCTCCCCAGTGGAGGCTATTACCGATTTTGAATTCTGATGACCCAGGTGTATTAAAATTTACCGATTTACTTTATTATTTGGCTAGATCATATTCTTGCAAATTCTAATTGTAATGAACTTCAGAATCACCCATTCACAAATACAAGAAGAAATAAACAAGTTCAGAAAGTGTATCCTGTGTAGCTTCAGTATCTGTGTTGTTGCCATCGAACTGTTTTGAGTTCTTGTTAAATTTGTTGTTTAGCTGCTGTGTGGTTACTAAAAAACCTGACCTATTTGATCACCAGGCCGGTCCAACTTGGATTTTAGAAAATTTTATTGACACATCAATGCTAATTCTTCCGCTACCAGTAACCTAAGTTGCGCGGACTCTTCGATTTTGGTGCCGTCCCCGTCCCGATATGAGACAGGGACGGGAGCGGGAGCGGGATACGTCCTGGATTCGGTCAACTGACTTCGGACACTTTGACCCGGAGTCCAAAGTTCGGAGAAAAATTGAGATTTTGATTTTTCAAAATAAAAAATAAAACAGATTTAGGAGAATGAATGAATAATTTCCATCTTGGAGAATGAAAGATTGAATTCTACAATATTCATGTAAGTTTTCATAGAATATCTCTCAAATTTACAATATTTTTATAGCTCTATTTTTTATTAGCCGAATTCCCGCACCCGTATCCGTATCCAGTTCCGCACCCCGGATCATAAAATTTAGATTTTGCCGAATCTGATACTCGGATCCGTCCCCGTATTGGATACCTACACCCGAGTCCGAGCAACTTAGCCAGTAACAAGGTACTTGTTGTGAAAAGCTGAATAGATGGTTAACTATCTGTTTGTGCAATGCTGTTTCTTTTGGGAGATGAATTGCTGGTCACTTGTTCTGTCGGAAGCATACAGTGGACCATGCCAACTAACCAAGTTATATTAGAGAATTCTTGTTCAATTGACTTTTGTACTGTTGTACAGCAAAAGTAACCGCAAAAAGGTGTGGGAAACCATCACTATATTTCTTTGGTGTGTATGGATGGAGAGGAGTAGATAACACTTCCGAGGGGTTGAAGTGCAGATTCATACTTTCAAGGCTAGTTTTTTTTATTGTTGAAGTTATTTTTAGCGACAAACCAGCAACAAGGAGATGCTGAAAAAGGACTAACTAAAGCCTTTACAGTTTCAAGGCTAGTTTTGGTGTATCTTTTTCTCTTTCCTTCTTTTTGTGAGATGAGAATTCTACAAAACAGTAACACTTTTCTTCTTTTATTTTCCTTTTTTGGCTTTTGAATAGGTCGCTTATATGTAGACAGACTTTTGCTATAGGGCCTTCTCTTGTAATTTCAAGTCCTTGTTCAGGGTGGTTTAGTAGACTATTTTGTATGGGAAGGTGCCCACCTAGTGCTTAACAAAATTAATATCTTTTCTTCAGATTTTCCTATGAACAAACAAGGTTTGAGTTTGTTTCCTTTTTCGTGTCCTCTGTATATCAAATAGAATTGGCCCTCTGGGGCTACCAGTAATCTCTTGTAGGCATGAAGAAAAGTAACCAAGCTCAGTCTTAATATGACTTACCTTTTGTATTTCTCCTTCTCTTTTGTAGTTTGTTAAAATTGTAACTCTTCAATTGTAGACAGTTTCTATCTTCACTTATAACCATGGCGTTATGCATATCCATTATGTTTTTGTGAGTAAAGCTTCCTTTCATCTTTTGTACATCTTTTGTTGCCTTGATAGTGCTTATAACAGAGAGAATATTTTATTCCATCACCTGGTAGTTGGTACTAATGTGATCACTTAATTTACAGAAATAGTAAGGGATGACCCCACAAACAATATTCCAGATACAATATTTGCAAAGCTCGGAATGCAGCTGCATAGGAGGAACCAGCATCCGCTTGGCATCCTTAAGAATGCGATCTATGATTATTTTGACACAAACTATCCGGACAAGTTTGACAAGTTTGATGATCTGTGCCCAATTGTTTCTGTTAGACAGGTTGGTGTGAAAAGGTTAAGGAAGCATTTTTGCACTCTTCAAAATTTCGTCTTCTCAATAATATTTGCTTTCTGGCCTTTCTGTGCTAGAATTATGGTCCTTTCTTATCTCATTGATCAAATTTTTTCTATATTCATAAAGCCAGCATTAGCATCTCTGTAATTTTCCACTAAAACTAGGGTCCCAACAAGTCATTCTTTTTGGCCTATTTATAGGGTACCTCATGTTGAGTCCAGTAATTAATTCTACCCTCCTACTCCTGAAGGGTCTATAGCGTACAATAGACCCTTTTGGTCCGGCCCTTCCCCGGATCCCCCGCGTAGCGGAAGCTTAGTGCACCGGGCTGCCCTACTCTTGAAGGCCTAATTCTATTAGCTCTAAAGTCCAAGAATACTGTTCCCCATCAATTATGAGTCAGGCACATAATTAATCAGCCACCGACCTATAGAGAGTGGTCATTATTTGTTGGTTCCATATTTAATCTTAACTGGAATGCAACTAGTGCCGGTAGGGCTTGAAGTATATCTTATAATTTAGAAATGCAGCACCTAGACCTATTTGCATTGGAAATCTTAGATATTTGAGAATATTGGTTTATTGAGGATATCTGGGAGAAGGGATGTTAGGTGTAGCTAATATAGCTGTAATTTTCATCCCTAGGGAATGAGTTAAATCTAGCCGTGAAACTTATAATGGATTATTATTGTATTTGTGAGAAAGCACGGGAGAAAATATTATTGATTAATATTCTATGTTACAATAAGCCCTATTTATATGTATACATAACACATAACCTACTCCTATTACATAAGGGACTAGGACTAATTACATACATTCACATAACTATTCTAACACTCCCCTCAAGCTGGTGCATATAAATCATATGTACCGAGCTTGTTACATATGTAGTTAATACGAGGACTAGTGCAGAACTTAGTGAAAATATCTATCTGCAAGCTGATCATTCGACTTCACAAACTTTGTAGCAATATCTCCCGAGAGTATCTTTTCTCTAACAAAGTGAGAGTCAATCTCAATGTGTTTAGTTCTCTCATGGAACACTGGATTTGACGCAATATGAAGAGCAGCTTGATTATCACACACAAGTCCCATCTGCTTAATCTCACCAAATTTCAACTCCTTGAGCAACTGTTTGATCTAAATTAGCTCATATGTCGCCATAGCATTGCTCGATATTCTGCTTCTGCACTAGACCGAGCAACCACATTTTGTTTCGTGCTCTTCCAAGACACCAAATTTCCTCCTACTAAGACACAATATCCAGACGTAGAACGTCTATCAAAAGGTGATCCTGCCCAATCAACATCTGAGTATCCAACGATCTGATCATGGCCTCGATCCTCAAACAATAAGCCTTTGCCTGGAGTTGATTTTATATACCGAAGAATGCGGACAACTGCATCCGAATGACTATCACAGGGAGAATCCATAAATTGATTCACAACACTCACAGGAAAGGAAATGTCAAGTCTAGTCATTGTGAGGTAATTTAATTTACCAACCAACCGCCTATATCTTGCAGGATCACTAAGAGGCTCCCCTTGTCCCGACAGAAGTTTCGAATTCAGAGTGTCAACATGTCTACAACCTGTCATTCCTGTCTCTTCAAGTATATCTAAGGCATACTTCCGTTGTGAGATCACAATACCTGAGCTAGACTGAGCGACCTCAATACCCAGAAAATACTTTAATCTGCCCAGATCCTTAGTCTGAAAGTGCGGAAAGACATGTTGCTTCAACTTACTAATACCATCCTGATCATTGCCGGTAATAACAATATCGTCAACATAAACGACCAGATAAATACAGAGATTTGAAGCAAATGTCGATAAAATACAGAGTGGTCAACTTCACTACGAGTCATGCCAAACTCCTGAATAACTATGCTGAACTTACCAAACCAGGCTCGAGGAGACTGCTTTAGACCATAGAGGGACTGGCACAACTGACATACAAGGCCACTAGACTCACCCTGAGCAACAAAACCAGGTGATTGCTCCATATAAACCTCATCCTCAAGGTCACCGTGAAGAAAAACATTCTTAATGTCCAACTGATAGAGAGGCCAATGGCGAACAACAGCCATGGATAGAAAAAGGCGGACTGATGCTATTTTAGCCACAGGAGAGGAAGTATCACTGTAATCGAGTCCAAATATCTGAGTATACCCTTTGGCAACAAGACGAGCCTTAAGTCGATCAACCTGGCCATCTGGACCAACTTTGACTGCATACACCCAACGACAACCAAGAGTCGATTTACCCGAAGGAAGAGGAACAAGCTCTCAAGTACCACTCGTATGTAAAACAGACATCTCGTCAATCATAGCATGTCGCCACCCGGGATGAGATAGTGCTTCACCTGTAGACTTAGGGATGGAAACAAAGGACAAAGATGACACAAATGCAAAATGGGATGATGACAGACGATGGTAACTTAAACCGACATAATGAGGATTAAGATTAAGTGTGGACCGTATACCTTTTCGTAGTGCAATCGGTTGATCAAGAGGAGACAAGTCCGCAGTATTAGCAGGGTCGGGTGTAGGACGTGAATCAGCTGGGCCTGATGCTGGATGCAGACGACGATGATAATTCAGGAGTGGTGGAGCTGTAGAAGGTTAAACTGGACTAGGTGGTGACACTGGAGCTATAGTTGGTGGAACTGGACTAGGTGGTGGCACTGGAGCTATATGTGGTGGAGCTGCAACTGGAGCTATGGAGTAAGATGAATGGGGAATAGTGACTGAATCTCCAAAAGACGGAACTGGTAGCACCTCAGAAATATCTAAGTGATTAACTGGACCTGTAAAGTATGATTGGGTTTCAAAGAAGGTAACATCAGCAAACATAAGAAACCGCTGGAGGTCGGGAGAATAACATCAATATCCCTTTTGCATTCTCGAGTAACCCAGAAATATGCACTTAAGAGCACGAGGAGCTAGCTTATCTTTTCCTGGAGTAAGGTCATGAACAAAACACGTACTCCCAAAGACACGGGGTGGAAGAGCGAACAAAGGTAAGTGGGGAAACAGGACAGAGAATGGGACTTGATTCTGGATAGCTGAAGATGGCATGCGATTAATAAGATAGCAAGATGTAAGAATTGCATCCCTCCAAAAACGCAGCGGAACATGAGATTGTATGAGTAGAGTACGAGCAGTTTCAATAAAATGTCTATTCTTTCTTTCAGCTACCCAATTTTGTTGGGATGTTTACGAACAAGATGTTTGATGAATAATCCCATGGGAGTTCATAAACTGATGAAATGGGGAAGACAAATACTCTAGGACTGTGGGAAGAGATTGAGAATATGAAATACTAGTGAAAAGAGACTTGTTACCAGAAATATGATCAGATGCACCTGAATCAATGACCCAAAGCTCAGAAGTTGAAGATTGGAAAACACAAGTCATGCTACTATCTGTTGGAACAAACAAAGGCTAATCCTGAAGATGTCTGTGTACGTGCTTTGTACTGAAGGAACTCAACATAATCCGGTAAAACCATCTGGATTGGATTCAATGCATTGGATCCAACGGATTGTGAGTTAAAGGCTTATGATACAAATGTCATTATAATGTTGCACCGGGAAAAAGTAGATTTTTTTTCCCCTGAAAATTACTGTTCACGCCGGAAAAATATAAAAGTGGTCGGAATTTGATTTAAGTTGGATGGGCTCGGAATTGTAAGGGGAACAAGCTGTTCTGAAGAGTCGTCGCCAAAAAATGGCCGGAAGGTGCTATACGCGCCGGCACGTGAGCTTCTGGGGGCACGTGGGAGCGCGTGAGGCTGCTGCTGCCGGAGATTCTTACTGGGGTGTGGTCGCCGGACAGTGGTGACTCTTGTGGTGGTGTTGGATTTTGCACAACACTGACAGAAACAACGCAGACGCAAACAACCTTGAAAAAGTTGCCATAAAAAGGCTTCCGGTGACTGATTTTCTTCCCGAAATCGCTGGAATTTATGCACAACGATAAATCTCTCACGATTGCTCTGATATCATGTGAGAAAGCACGGGAGAAAATATTATTGATTAATATTCTATGTTACAATAAGCCTTATTTATATGTATACATAACACATAACCTACTCCTATTACATAGACTAGGACTAATTACATACATTCACATAACTATTCTAACAATATTGTTTGAATGTCCTGAGTTTCAACCCAAAGAAAAAGAAAAAGTATCTTTAGACACCATATTTGTTTTGTGCATCTTGTGTTTTCCAGAAGCACACAGACTCCGGCCAATAGACCAAAATATGGTCCTAATCATGAGCTCTTAACTACTTAAAAGCTTATCTAGATTCGTTAAGTAAACTTCACCTTCTGCTCAATATTGTTTTTAAAGCTGTACTGCTGTTTCTTATTACACTAATTCATCTTCGGCGTTCATCCATGTTTAATGATAGGATATGCATATACTGCACTTGGATGTTTCCCTTTTGTTCATTTATCTTGGCAAGAAGTTATCAACTTTGGTTTCTTTCTCTTCTTACTGCGATTTGTGGTTTCCTACCTGCAGAACTTTGATGAAGTCTTGGTACCTGCTGATCATGTTAGCAGGAGCTACAATGACACATATTATGTGGATTCTCAAACCGTTCTAAGGTGCCACACAAGCGCACATCAAGCTGAGCTACTGAGGAATGGACACACCCATTTTCTCGTTACTGGAGATGTATACCGTAGAGATTCGATTGACGCAACTCACTACCCTGTATTCCACCAGGTTCTCTACCCGCAAACATATTTTTCTCCGGACATGCAGATTGTTGTGTGGATTCATCCTTTAATGGTTTTTTCCATACTGTGTAGATGGAGGGTGTACGGGTCTTTGCTCCAAATGATTGGGAGGGTTCAGGTGCTGATGCGACGTCACATGCCGCAGAAGATTTAAAGAAATGTCTTGAGGGTTTGGCACGACATCTATTTGGTACGATTCTTGATCTAAAATGTGTCATGATGATTTCGCAATAATTTACCATATAAATATTGGGATTGCAACCAATAATGAGTCATGATGATTTGACTATTATTTACCATAAAAATATCAGTATTGCAACTAATCTCTTACTCTATGACTTCCTTACATCATTAGCAGGTGGTCCTTGGATCCCCGCTATTTATGCTCATCTCATCTTAGAGGTGTGATGGGGGGTGATAGTTGCTTATTTTATTATTCTTTCTTGCTTTTTTGCATCTTCTCAATACTTTAGGTGTCTCAATTAGCACCTTGATTTTTAGGGCAGATAGTTTATAGAGAGCTAAGTAGTAACAATACCTATGGAAGATCGTATCTGATATTATAATGTAGTTAGTTGCTTCCCTGTTAAATTTCCAGCAGATCAGTGGACTCAGGAGGGGTCCAATCCTCTGCTGCTTTTCCTTATTTTGTTGATCTTCACTTCATTGACGTTGTTCCTGTATCTCATTTCTATCATGTATAAATCTTATAGCTTGTCCTTTTTCTCAGAAATCTTCAGAAACCATCTTTCTACTGCAAAATTTCTTTTAAAGTGACAAAGATTTATGAATCTTCAACCTAATCTTTCTAGTTCTTCAGGTGGTGTGGAAATGCGCTGGGTTGACACTTATTTCCCCTTTACTAATCCATCATTTGAACTGGAGATATATTTTCAGGTATACTTTTGCATTACTTTATGACAGACTTATACATGCTTTTGTTTCCTTTTACCCCCCTCCTCTAGATGTTAAAATCCGGAGAATATGCGAGTTATTTTTGTGGTCTCATCCGATCGTTTTATAAGATGCTATAAAATGTATAGATGTGTGTGGTAGCCTCATATGTAACCTCCTCACCTTCCCTTTCCTCTTATTTTACTATTTGGGTAAAGTCCCTTTGGTTTAACTTAACATAACTTAAAGTAGTCTAATGGTATTTTGCCTTCATTTATCAGTAAAAAAGAGTAAGATTGTATTGCCTAATTAAACTATCTCTTTTTCTGGGGCTCAAGAGTGTCAAGCATGCATTAGACAAACACATCATATGCCATTCTCAAATTATGTGAGCTAGCTGTCCTTACTTTGAATTCAATTGAGAAAATAGAATTTTGTTGGAAAAATAAAGCAGGAAGATGAAGGGTGTGAGCCGCCAAGGACTATAGGAAACAATAGCCAAACATTCAGGAAGAAGATAATACAATAACAATGCGAGATCCACATTTTTATGTATCATTAAGGTTTTACATAGGACTAGAGACCTCATTAGAGACTCTATTTTGACAAAGAGAAGTTCACACAGCAATTCATCGAACCCAGAAGTCACAAAATAAAAAGGATATACAAGTAGTAGGCACACGTAAGCCTTCCGAATATTGAACTCTTACGCATAGAGGAAATCGATATACAAATTGTTAATTCTTCTTCTCTAAAAAGAAAATGATTCTTTGTTAGTTTATGTACTGCAGAACACTACCATTTCATGTGAAGCACAAAAAGAGAAACCTATTAGCTAAACTTTAGTGAAATTTGATAGCATTATTGGTGTTTTGTCCCTCTCCGTTATTCTTGAGCTATGATATTGTTATGCAAGAACGTCAATAATACTACCTTATTCTTTGACAAGTAATGTATGCATTTATTACCCAAAAAAGAATTGGAAGACACTTACGTATTGCAGAAAGTACAATAAATAGAGATGAAACCTTGAGAGAAAAGCCAGAGCAAAGACCAATTTGAGCTATTGAAAATAGATAGGAGATGGACTCATCCTTCTGGTAAAGTTTTTATTATGATCTACTAACTGTTAAATCCTTTTCCAGAATGAGTGGATGGAAGTTTTGGGTTGTGGAGTGACAGAACAAGAAATATTGAAAAGAAGCGGTAGAACGGACAATGTTGCTTGGGCGTTTGGGCTTGGATTGGAGCGCCTGGCTATGGTTTTATTTGATATTCCAGATATTCGACTTTTCTGGTCAACTGATGAGCGATTCACTTCTCAAGTAATTTCTTCATCTGTCATGTTATCATTTTTCTTCTTGTTCTGCTTTTTCAGCTAGTTCTTCCTACCTCTCCCCTTTTTAATCACCAGATCGGATTTTCGTAGCTATTAATAACTTTTCTTGATCATGATGTAGTTCTCTAGCGGCCGGCTGGGGTTGAAGTTTAAGCCATTTTCTAAGGTAGGACTTGTTTGCTACTGTTTTTACGGGGGTTTTAAGCATTTGAAGAATCCAATTCTTATATGTTTTTTTGAGCATTTCATTTCTTTAAGTGCAGCTTTTTATTTGAAGAATGCACTTAAGGGGTCCACTTTTGGCTGCATAATTTTGTTTGTGGATCTATTAGTGTTTAAGAGATTGAAGTTCCTTAATTTTTGCAGTATCCACCTTGTTATAAAGACATGAGCTTCTGGATCAGTGATTCGTTTACTGAGAACAATCTCTGTGAAGTTGTTAGAGGAATTGCTGGAGACCTTGCCGAGGAGGTATGTCCACATGATGATTCTACTTTCTGCCAATCCAACTTGTAGATATGAGGGTCCCTTCATTAATGTGTCTTGACTCTTATTAGTAATTTAAAATACTAAATTATTATTTTTTCCAGGTCTTAAAATTTTTCTGTTTTGTCTGTTAGTTATTCATTTTTATATTTTGTCGGGGACATGTCTACAGTTAGTAATTATTTTTGAGGGACATTCATACTAGAGCAATGGTCATTAAACATTCTGTTTAGATGAGTTTCATATAAAGTTTGGTTTCTTTGTAGGTAAAAATATGGAAACCTAAATCCTATTTTGCTTAATAAATTCAAGCTCAAATTCTTCAGTACAATAGATGTTGGCAGCTAATGTTGGTTAAAACTTAAAAGACTTCACTGTGGATGCTTATCTACAAAAAAAGGACAACAACAAACCAGTGTTATCCCACAAGTGGAGTCCGGGAAGAATAGTGTGTACGCAGGCCTTACCCCTACCTTGTAAAGGTAGAGAGGTTGTTTCCAGTGACGGATCTATAGGGCACCGTGCGGGTTCCCGGGAAACCAGTAGCTTTTGCACAATCCTTGTATATGTATTAAAAAATTCATTAAATATCTATAAATATTTGATTGGAACCTAGTTGCTAACTTGAGATCGTTATTGGAACCCATAAACTTCAAAGTCTAGATCCGCCTTTCCTTGGATATACCCCAATATTCAAATTCATGAGTATCTATCCTGCTAGATTTCCTGAATATTTGAAATATTTCTCTAACTCGACGCGTTTGAAGGCACCTATTCATTGATATCATTAGTTCATTTCTCCAAAGTAAAAAGTAAACTATGCGACTCAAGTACTTTTATCTAAGCTTCAAGTTAAGTGATTATCGCATCATACCCTGGGATGGGAGAGGGGTGATGGGTTTGTCTAGTGAAGCCAATCACCACAGCTTAGGCTAATTGTACAGTAGGTTTATAGGGTCGTGTTTGTAACCTGAGTTCGTCTAGTGACCGTTGCTCCCAATTCTAATGCCAGGTGAAATTGATCGACAACTTCACCAATAAGAAAGGAATGACGAGCCATTGCTACAGGATAGCTTATCGGTCCATGGAGCGTTCACTTACAGACGAGGAAATAAATGATTTGCAGGTAAACCTTCTTTCAGATGAATCTCTACTAGGCTATTAGCCTGTTACCATCTTTCTCCAGCCATTACTAAAGGTGTTTTTTAAATATTGTTTGGATGCAGTGGAAAGTGCGAGAACAGGTGGAGAGCAAGTTAAAAGTTGTTCTAAGATGAGCTATTTCATGGGGCATTTGCACAAATGGCCTTTTCCGAGGCCTCTTTAAATTCGGTCCGCAATTGGACTAAATTTGTCAGCCAGAAGAAATAAAAAAACAGAGGAGAAGTTCTTTCAACTACTCTTAAAAGGGAAAGTTTAGTCCACCGGGCTAACATGGGACAAAATGTAAAGAGTGACCTATAAAAGGTCATACCATGAAAATAATCCCTATTTCAAATGTTTGTTTTTGTAGCTTACACCTTGTAATTATTTGCATTAGTTATACGTTTACCAGATGTCCAGAACTACATTTATCATGATTTCTTGATTGTATAAGTCAAATTGCTTATTTGCTGTCATTTGGCATTTTGAGAACACAATTGAACCTATTTATTTCAAGGTTTTCATCTTTGTGGAGAAAAAGGCATAATAGCTCTTCGCTTGAATTCATCAGAATCACCCATGCAAATTACCATATCTGTAGTAGAGGCTTAGAGCACACCAAAATAGTAGAAATGCCATCAGATAGCCGCTTTTAAGCATGTTATATATATATTCACTACTTGAAATGTATTTAATGATTGGTCAATTCGCTCAATGAAGTTTGAACCTCCCAGGACATCGTGTCATAAAGTTTGAAAATTATGTCCAGGAATTCTAATCTTATGTCCTGAATTTTAAATTAGTAGTTTAAAATACAGGACACTTGGTCCTGAATTTCAAGTTAGCAGCTCAAAAATTCAAGATATTTAATCTTGAAGTTTAGGCGAATTGACTAATCTTTAAATGCATCGTAAATATTTTGGGAAAAATACTTAAACCACCCTTAAACTTGGCTCGGATTATTAGTGTCTCTCTGAACTATGTCCGGTCCTCATCACCCCCGGCCCCTTACACTTTATTTTATGAATTTAAAAAACCCCTAATCTTGTATAGCTTAATGCAGTGCATAAACGCGCTGTCCAGGCTGGAATCTTATGTATACTCCACGTAGGACAAAGAAAATATTATTTTATTTTATATACATAGATCACAAGAAAGAAAATAAATTAAATTAAAACATTAGGACTAGCCGTACCTATTTCTCCAAACACATTAGTCATTCCTCCCCCCCCCC
>ML274786.1:38384-50262 GCA_005239495.1 Nicotiana undulata | reverse complement strand
CGCACCGCCCACCTACCCTACCCCCTCTTTCTCTAAAATCCTCTCAATGTTTCCCTATTTTTGTCATGACTCCAAAATACCCAATCGTAAAATCAAGCAAGCCACACATTTCTTTACTAAAAGTTGTTTTCAGGGAAATCATCGTATTTACAGCAAGAGGCTCATTTCTTTATAAAGCAATTAATGGTTTAATCATCATTGCAAAACATAAGTAAAAGAAAACCCGAACCCCAGATCTAGTGTCACCGAGTCATGAGCTACTACAACATAAGAATGTCAAAATACAAAATAGACAACATCGTCTGGAATAATAAAAATGCGATAGGAGATAGGGAAGGAGAAGACGAGGCTGCGATCGCCAACTGCTACCTCGACGACTCCGAAGGAAACTCTGACAACCGCTCAACAACCACTACCGGGTCCCGATGTACCTGGATCTGCACACAAGGTGCAGGGGGTAACGTGAGTACACCAACTCAGAAATAACAAACCCAAACTATGGGCTGAGAGGTAGTGACGGACCAAACCTCAACAATTACAATAATTCAGCGTACAAAATTTAGACATGTTCACAGTTTATCATATAATGAAACAAAATATGCCAAGTATGACCAGAAATCCAAGTATAACCCAATCTACTCTACATTCCAATATATATAAATGTAATCAGTGTGGGAATGTACAAAGTACTCAAAACCCTCACACAGAAGCCCACTCACTACTGTATATGGCTCTCAGGCCCAGGGACGATCCATCCCGGAATATGCACAACATCGGTGACCGTAGTCACTCAGTACTGAGGAAAAAGGCCAATCCAGCCCCACAAAGAAGATCCGTCTCCAGAATACAACACTCGGACAAGATCCATGTCCAGGGACGATCCATCCCTCACATATCATCAACTTCGAACAAGATCCATGTCCAGGGAAGATCCATCCATCAATATCAATGCGCTCACTGGGGGTGTAAAGACTCCGGAGGGGCTCTTATTAGCCCAAGCGCTATATCAAGCCAACGAAGGCATGATCAGAGTATCGCCGCGGTGTGTAGTCCCATCTCGTAACTGTCTTAATAATAGGCTTTCGGCCTCACTCAGTCATTACTCTCCAGTCTCGCTCACATGAGCTCACAGATGCATGAATTAGACCGAAACAATGATAAATATATAAAATTAACAATTACTTAGACTGAGGCATGAAATGATATGCTATGACAGGACTGAGTATATGAAATCAAATAAACACATAAGGAGACAGTAATATACGACTACTCGGGTTTCAGCATTTTCGGCGTGAAGCCCTAGCATTTGACTTAACATGATTTCTAGCATGTTCACATTAACCACATCAATAAAAAGTGTGGATATCAATCCATAATAGCTACTAGACGGTGCCATGGGATGAGCTAGTCCACAAATCACTCGGTGCACGCCTGCACGCCCATCACTTGGCATGTGCGTCACCTTAATTATAGTCATATATCATATAGTTCGGGGTTTTGAATCCTCAGAACCAAGTTTGGAAACGTTACTTATCTCAAAACCGGCTAAAATCCTAGCCCTCAATTCCTTTGCCTCTAGACTCGGCCTCCGTTTGCTCCAAATCTACCAAAAATAGATTTATATGATTAAGATATGCCAAGGAACAAAGCCCACTCGAAAATTATCAAAATTAACCAAAAATCCCGAAATTGGCCAAACCCGACCCCCTGACCAAAAATAGAAAGTATAAGGGTTATTTTTATACTTTCTGCCCAGGAGAACTGCACCTGCGGTCCCAGGTACCCACCTGCGCGATTTCACTTAAAGGACCAATTCCGCACCTGCGACTCACCTACCGCACCTGCGACTCCGCAGGTGCGGCCAAACCTCTGCATCTGCGGTCTTCCTCTCCCTTATCCATTTCTGCTTCTGCGATCCCTCGTCCGCTTCTGCGGACTCGCACCTACGGTCCCCTATCCGCAGGTGCGGAAACTCCAGAAGGCTTCACACCAGCAGTTCAAAAATGCCCAAAACCATGCTGATAACCATCCGAACTCATCCCGAGGCCCTCGGGACCTCAACCAAAAGTACCAACAAGTCATAAATGATCACACGGACTTAGTCGAACCCTCAGAACACCCAAAATAACATCAAAACATCAAATCAACCCATGATTCAAGCCTAAGGATCTTAAAACTTCCGAAAATCACCAACGATGCCGAACTAACCAAACCTCGTCTGAATGACCTAAAAATTTGCACACATATCCAAAATGACACTACAAACCTGCTACAACTTCCGGAAATCCATTCCGACCCCGATAGCTAATTTTCCACCGCCGACCGGAAATTGCCAAAAACTCAATTTCGCCAATTCAAGCCCAATTCTACTCCGGATCTCAAAACCACATTACGAACACACTCCTAAGTCCCAAATCACCTAACGAAGCCATCCGAGCCATAAAATCTACATTCTGAGGTTGTTTACCTATAAGTCAACTCCCGATTGACTTTTCCAACTATTAAGCTAATTTAAGAGACTAAGTGTCTCCATTCTCACCACGACCACTCCGAACCCGACCCAACACATCATAAATAGGTTAGATAACATATGATAAAGCTGAAACAGGGGAAACATGGCTAATCTTACGGAACGACCGACCGGGTCGTTACAATTTTCCCCAACTTTTCCTTTTGATTTACATAGAAATCTTAGGGTTCTAGTGTAGAAATTTATGATAAACGGGTTTATGTGATTTCCTAGTCATATTTAGTTAGATTTGGAGTTAAATTAGTGTGGGTGACTTCCAATTTAGTGAAAAGGGTTCTACGTGTGATTGATTGGTGATTCCAACAAAAATATACTAAAATTGAACCTTCGAAGTAGCACTAATGCCACTATATTCATATATTATAGTTTCTACATCCAAGAAATCTCCTATCGAGATTAACATTTGACTAAGAAACTTTTAAACATGCCGGACACCCACATCTGCAAAATGTATTCATCTTTAATGTAAGATATGGAAAAAAATGACAGAAATCTGAAAATGGGACCAAGTAATCTAACTAATAATGGATAAAATCAAGAATTATAGGGAAAGGTATAAACGTGAGTTTGGCTTCAATGAAGGATTTTATAAATAGGAAGAAGAGGGACTATAACAGTTGGGATGTTTGTTTGGGACATGTTTACTATTTTGAGAGCTCTCTCACGCGCCACAATCCACTTAATGCCAGTTGCTATGCCATGTGGCAGATCAAATGGGTTTTCAAATTCATAAAATGAAGTAGGGGGATAATTAGGATTGGGCATAGTTCGGGGAGGAAACTAATAATCTGAGCTAAGTTTAGGGATGGTTTAAGGTATTTTGCCTATATTTTAAATAGCAAGATTAAAAGTGGTTACTGGTGCACTTCGCCCTCCAAAATTTGATGAGTTTATACTCAAAAACATCCTTAAATTATTACGTTTTTGTCAGTTTCCTGCTTAAACTATTTGGTGTCACCCAAAAACCCCCTAAAGTTTATTCTCGTACATATTGAAATACCCTCGTTGTATTTCTGACAAACAATGTGTAATAATCGCTATTGAGCGCGTAATGACTTAAAAGCCATCAAAAGGGCCCCGCTTGACAACATGTAACGACTAATTAGCCTACGCTCTTTCAAATCTTTTTTTTTCTTAAAAAAATTCTCCTAATACCTTTCTTTTCCTCGTCTATTCACCATTCTTCCTTATGTTTTCATCATGCTTCCTCATTTTTTCACCCTTCTTCTTCATATCTCCATCTGGTTCCGTATGAAATTATCCATACTGGATCTATTTTGTATCTTTGTCGTTTTATTCTTTTTTATTTATTACCCAAATTTCTTTTAAAGAAGAAATACTCATTCAATAGCTCATAAAAATTCTAATATTTTTGGGTAAAATTGAATTAAAGTTTCCCAGCAAATTTATCTAATAATTTTTGCAACAACGATGTTAGCTATCTTCTTCGAAGCAACTTGAATTTTTACAAAAATCTTCACTCAGCCAGAACCCCAGTGAACCCTAATTTTTTTTTTAGCAAACCTTAGTTTTTATTCCCAATCTCGAACAAAAACAAATTAAGACCGAGCAATCGAAGGTATTTGGAAAAAATCAAGGTTACAACGAAACTTAATGAAGCAAATCTCTACTGAGAGGTGTAGTGTCCATCAACGGAAGAGAGGAGAGAAAAAGGAAATTGACGGAAATGATTTTACCCCACATATTTTTTTTAACTGGGTGAATATTTACCGCTCTAATAATACTAATTATTATTTAAATAATTAATTAAGTCAAATTTTAGATTAAGCTAATTAATCTCACACGTGAATTGTCACATGGTAATTTTTTTTTGATAATAATTTAGACCGTGCAACACACACTATAACAACGAGGGTGTTTTGATAGGAAGGAAAATATAGTTTGGGGCGATTTTGATGATAGTTTAAGCTCAAATATGATGTCATATGCCTTACATATGGGTAGGGGTGTTTATGGTTCAGTTTGGATTGGTTTTTCCCTAAAAAGAAATCAAACTAAGTAAGTCGGTTTTTCAAATATTAGAACAAACCAAACTAATTAAGTCGGTTTTTTCTCGATCCGGTTTATATCAGTTTTTCGGTTTTTTCGGTTATTTGTCAGTTTTTTCTTAAATATAAGACATACACTACCAAACACATATTTCGACGATCACATTTTCAACGTGACACTATCAAATCAATTGCCCTTTGAGAAATCTATTATTTACTAAAATATATTGATGATAATTGAATCAAATATTGATGAATAATTTAAGGACTCAATTAAAAATATTTTTTTTAACATGAAATGAATTCTTACACTTAACAAAAGAAAACTATCAATCAAACTAAAATATAAAGGTAAAGAACTGTACCAAAAGTGCGAACAATTAATATTCATCATCAAATTTTTGAAACTTTGTATAAAAATATACATATACATAGGTGTAATAATAAATTTGATATAACTACTCCTATAGTCGGTTTGATTCGGTTATTTTTTGATTAAAACCAAAACCAAATTAAATTTGATCAGCTTTTTAAAATTCAAAATCAAATAAAAAAATATCTGTTTTTTTGGTCCGTTTGGTTTGGGTTTGATTTGGTTCGGGTTTTGGGTATTTTAGAACACCTCTACATATGTAGGGTGAACCTCACAAATTTATGCAGCAGCCTCGGCCAAATGGCAAAACCTGAACCATGTACCCAGGGGAGTTTATGTTGAATTTTGGAGAGCAATTGGATTTTGTGGTTTGAGAATCATATATATCCACAACAAATTAGCGGGAACAAATACCAAATTAGGTCCATTATCAGTAACATCAGCTCAATTGTACTTGAGCATCCATGGCTATTCAATGCAATTGTGTTCCATACTTCACCTGCAGACCTAGTAAAGAGATACCCTCATCACCCTTCTCTTCATTTGCCCCTTTCCCTGCAACCCAAAAGGCTCTCTTTTATGTTGATTCTACCAAATTAAAGTTCTCATCAGCTCCCAGGTCTATTTATCTTTTCCTCATTTCTTTTTTTGTATAAATAAATATACACTGCTATCCTGACAAAGTTAGAAACTTGCTTTATAGGTTGCCCACAGTCATCTCTGCCTTGATTTCTGACAAGAAAGCTGTAGAGCCTAATTATTTTGGTACCGATATGTTCAGATTGACTTACTTGGAGGTGCATTTTCTATCTTCATTATATTGCTGTATGTAGGAGTATTATTCTTTGCTGCTCTCTCAGAATCATTATTGTAAAAAAAAAAAAAAAAGCAGCCCGGTGCACCAAGCTCCCGCTATGCGCGGGATTCAGGGAAGGGCCGAACCACGAGGGTCTATCGTACGCAGCCTTACCCTGCATTTCTGCAAGAGGCTGTTTCCACGGCTCGAACCTAAGTTAATTCTATTTGTATGTTTAGGGGAATAGCTGGTTGTGGGAAGTGGGAGGACTGAAACTTCTGGTTGATCCAATCTTGGTGGGTAACTTGGATTTTGGAATTCCTTGGTTGTATGATGCTGCCAAGAAAGTTCTCAAGAATTTCCAGGTCAGTGGAATGGGCCATTTTCATCATTAAATAGCTCTATATTGACTATTTATCTACATATATATTACTACTGAAATAATCTGGGATTTTATGGTGTTTGTAGAGCAGCTTGATGACCTTCCACTGATAGACTGCTTGCTCATTACACAAAGCCTCGATGATCATTGTCATCTCAAGACATTAAAACCTCTCTCAAAGAAGTTCCCGAACCTGAGAGTTATAGCAACTCCCAATGCCAAAACACTGCTGGATCCTCTCTTCAGCAATGTATGTGATATATTTTTAAGCTTTTCCTAAGGAGAAAAAGTAACATATATTGTACATCTGCTTATGAGAATGAGAAATCGGGCGCTGATATGGTAAAACAATTTGGACCATGAAGTTGAGCCTAAGAGCATATAACAAGTCAAACATGTCAGCTATTGACCAAAACTAGTATTTTTCACTTGGACTTAAAGATAGCTGTTGGCAGAAGAATGAGAGTGTCGTAGAATGTTTTCTATATAAAACAATTTGATAGTAAAAGTTATGGCACCTAGTGGTCATTTAAGCTTTATTTAAGATAGCAAAACGATTGAGCAAGCTTGCTGGATGAGAGAATGAATACCTACCGAGGTATCAGGAGGAACTGTATGTATAAATGTTTCAGTGCAGCATCTATTAAGGTTGGAAACAAAATGCACTGTAACAGCAATAGTTCCTTTTATGATCTCTAAAATCAATTCTTTGACCCGATAAATTCATGATATGATGGTTAATCAGTTGCTCAAAAAGAGAATCTGAACATTCCATAAATTTTATGATTTTAACAAAAGAATATGGATAGAAGACGCTCTACTCTTAAGTTACTTATTATCTGATGGGTGTTCAGCGTTCTTTTCCTTTAGTTACTTCTCGTTCTACTGGAACCTAGAAGAGGGAAACGGGTAGTTGATGATTTTGCAAAATCTTGTGTAACAGATATATGATGTGGGTTGTTTTGCTTGTTTGAGATGGTTTACTTGACACAAATATTTTAGGTTAAAGAAAATCTAAAATCCATTTCTTTGACTTGTGTATTCAAAGAAATCTAATACTTTTTCCTTGCTGATAGGAAAAACACGAAATTAATAGGGTGAAGAGATGTAAATAGCAGTTACTTGTGCTTAAGAGCAGTCAAATGCCCCTGTAAGAATATGAATTATGGTTTTTACATTTTTGTTTAAATATTGGCTCAATTGCTAGCTGATCCTATCAGAGGTGTTGGACACAGTTAGCACTATTAAGTGCAATAGAAAATATTATGCTTCTCTGTGCACAGTATTTATCAACAGTAAGCTAAACTTAGCGTAAAATTGTTCCTCCATTGATCAAGAATTTTGATTTCTGGGAAGTATCATGATCATAAATTGGATAATGAGATAGTGAGGGGGTATTTCTAGTAGAGGTCAGTGAAGAAGGTCTGCGCAGCCTGACAACTGTGATGTTAGAAAACTTATGTAACAAGACATCAAAGAACTATATATTGACACTTAAATTTGAAGACTTCAACATTCATCTTGGCAATCTGCAACCCTCATTTTAGATGGGAAGAAAAACTACTGATCTTTTCGGCCCACGCAGAAGCTGTAATGAATTTCTTATAATCAATTTATTGATCGAGAGACTAAAAATCATCGTGCACTTGTGTAAATTTTTTGTCGCTCCATATGATAAATGTCATGTAATCTGTTTTCTGAACAATGAACAAGACTCTTAATGCTGTTTCCTGAAAAGTTACTTTTGCTTCTCAATCTTTAGGTCATCTACTTGGAACCCGGACAGGATTCTGAGATTGAAGTGAGCAACGGCTTCCAGGTTAATATTAAGGCTACTGCAGGGCCGGTTCTTGGACCTCCTTGGCAGCGACCCGAGAATGGGTAGACTTGATTATGCCATTATCTTTCTTCTCCTTTCCACTCCATGACAATGATAACTTTTACTTAGTTTGTAGTTAACTCTTTTAATAATGTGCTCCAGGTATCTTGTCACTTCTCCAAAAGGTGCTCTTACTCTCTACTACGAGCCCCACTGTGTCTATAACAAGACCTTCTTAGAAAAATACAAGGCAGACATTGTTATTACTCCTGTCATAAAGCAACTTCTACCTAACTTTACATTGGTTTCCGGACAAGAAGATGCAGTTCAACTTGCAAATCTTCTTTCTGCAAAGTATGTAATGTTGAAATCTAAAGCAAGCTTGTGCTAACACAATTTTTTTATTAGCGTTGAAGTTGAAAAATTCTCATGTTAAGAGAGGGAAAATTGAAAAATAACATGCGCCTTAATTCATTTTCTCAGTTTCTCCAATAAACAAAAAAATGCATGCAATAATGTTTCTAAGTAAACATCTGACATTCTGCTTTTCTTGATAGATTTGTTGTGCCGATGAAGAATGGTGACCTCGACAACAAAGGGTTTCTTGCTAGTATTGTTCAAGCTGAAGGAACAATGGAATCATTCAAGGTACTCTACTATAGCTTCATCATATGCACATTTAGCAGTCTCTTAGCTGCCTTATCCTTTACACATCATTAGAACAATCAAGGGTGGTCTAATTACAGGACAGTTGGTAATTTAACTTAGACTGCAGACTAATATGATAAAGAAATTACGAAAATGATTTTCTTTACTTATTCAACCTTACTTTTTTGTTTGTTTAGTCCTTTCTGCGTTTCTTTATACATATCAAAGATTTTTTTTGTAAATATCAGTGAAAATAAGTCAAAAGTGCACAGCAAGACCTCCAAAACCAACAAACAGACTGAAAAATGAAATCTCCTGGTGGTGCAGAATTATTGGTTTGCAACTTGCGTAAAAATCATAATTAGAGTCTGGAGGCAAAATATATACTTCACTTTGAAGGCTGTAATAATCTTTTGCTAAACAATGCCTATTCCATCTTGTCCATTTGCCTGGAACAGATGGTATGCTGCATTCTGTACAATCCTGGTTGCTGCCGTGTGACCAGGAGGTCACGGGTTCAAGCCGTGGAAACAGCCTCTTGCAGAAATGCAAGGTAAGGCTGCGTACAATAGACCCTTGTGGTCCGGCCCTTCCCAGGACCCCGCGCATAGCAGGAGCTTAGTGCACCGGGTTGCCCTTTTAAAACTTGAATAAAGTCCCGAGATGGCATTAGATGATAAAATCAAGGATTTTTATTGCTAGAATGTGTTCATTCTGCAATACTGCCGACATGGATGAATTTAGAGCAGTCTATATTTTACTGCTGTCTGTTAAATTCAGTTTACTATTCAGTAAAGTCCACTAAGTGCCTGCCATGAAGTTATCCCCTATGTGAATGAATAGTGATAACGGCAATTCGCTGTCATGAAATAAGATGTTCATATAGACGTTAGAGCTTTATCACTACACAAAGTTAGTTATAACCTCCCTTGTAGATCCAGATCTTTATCCGGATAGTTGTATGATTTTGGTTTCAATGGGATTTACTAATAACTAGCTGCAGTTGGATTAACAGGTCTCCGTTATTTGTGTCCGCATAAAGAAAACTATGCTTTATTGAGTCGTTGAACTTTAAAGAATTGTTGTCCATGCTACTTATTGATTAGTTTTCTGAATTTCCTTTTTGGCTTGCAACTTTTTTCTTTGTAATGCAGCAACTTTTGTCAAAGGAACTACCAGATGCAAAGGTACTTGAACCTGTTCCCGGAGAACCACTGGATATTTCAATAGCTGTACAGGGACAATAAAACGAGAAATGTTTATTTGAATATATACAATGCAATACTTACATACCCAACAATACATGAGATTTTTAATTAAGCAAGGCAAGCAAGGCCTAAAGCTCAATGAGAATAGAACAAGATGCTTTGATAGTTTGACACCCTAGAAGGGGATAAATCTAGAGGAATTTTCAGTAATCACTATAGTTAAGTGGCTATTAACGTTCTATAGTTACAATATCCACATTCACGGGTCGTAGCTACAATTTCGTTGCTATTGTGATGTATTCCAGTATTCCATATATTTGCGCGACTGTCTGTATAAATACAGTAAGGTAATTCACCTAAAAAATAGGGATTACATGTGTTTAATAACACAAAGCGCAATATTGAATTTTATTCATTTTCTATATATTGAATTCAGTTGTATTCAAACAATAAAAAAATCAAGAAATAGGGTGTATACCACTATTCAATTCAGCTGTATACACTAATTCAATTCACTTATATTCATTCTTAATTATTACACATTGTGTTTAATTCACCGTATTCAATTTGATTGTATTGAAACAACAAAAGATCACAAAAGTAGTGATATTCGATTGTATTCAATTCACTACATTTATTTGTAACTGTTTTTACACTATATTCAATTTATTGTATTTATTTTGGTTGTATTCGAACAACAAAAATTAAAAAAAAAAAATGGATTTGCAACAAAAAAATAACTTTCAGAATACATAAATACAGGAAAAAATACAATGTATAGGTGTATTTCTACATAACACAATGTATTTATATCATTGTATGTGACTCAATAGCAAAGAATAGAAGAAAGTTCGCCGGAGATGGCATCTTCCGGCCAAGCAAAATACTGTATACTTTGTATTAAAACTAAAAATGAAGACGAACAAAAATTCGGCCCTCAAATCTTCCATTGCGCCTCTGGCTTTTCAAATGATACATAGATCTGAAACTTGTAGTTTGAGTAAATTGAATACAGTGTATCAAATCTAACATCGCGCCATGGGTAGATCTAAAACGAAGAGGGAACAAATTTGGCCATGACTGCGGATTGAGCGTTTGGAAATCTGAAGCATTAGTAGCTGGAGAAGAAGAAAATCTAAGCAAAATCATCGGAAATATGAACAGATCTGGCCATGGCGGTGAGTCGCGGGAGAAGACAAAGGCAGAGAGATAGGGAGAAAAAATAGGTTGAGGAATCAGTTATATATATTTGTACTTTGCTATAAAATATAAAAAAATAACCATAAAACATATATTTTTAAAGTATTTTAATTTATAATAAATAAGATGCATTATTTAGCTATAACATGTGAAATTTCCATAAACCTATACCTTTGGTAAATACTAGCATTGCGTGTACCCCAAGTCATGAGTAAATAAGTTTGAAAATCACAAAAATATTATTAAAAAAATATTTCTCGGGTTATAAAATAATAACTTAAGGAAAAAGTTAAGTTCCTAAAATACGAATGTTTGATTTTATTTAATTAATTTTATAACAAAAGAAACATTTGCCTATATAAGTCCTCATATGTCTTATTGAAAATAATTTAATTCCTTCTTGAAAATATAACTTTTCTTTTATTTAACTTAAATTAAATTTTATGAATCGGAGACAATTTTATTCCTTACTAAAAAATATTTTCTCATTTGTTATAGTAGGAATTTTAGGAATATATATTTATACTTTTATTTTAAGTTATAATTTAGGAATATTGTATGTTTCTTTTTAGCATGTAGATCGACTTCTTATCCTTCATAAATAGTTTTATATTAGACAGATTAAATTATACTCAATATATTTCAATTTTACTTAAATTAGAGTTGCTAAATACTTTGAAGACAATTTAGTTCCTTTTTGAAAATATAGTTATCTTTTTTATTTATGTTTAGTATACTTTATTTTTCTACAAAAAAAATTCTGATATTTTGACCCAAAAAAAAAAAAAAAGGATTAATGAACATATTTCAAAGAAATCAAATTAACAATATAATTTTGTCAGAGAATCCTTTGGTACCGTTTGGTTGTCCAAAAGGAAGGTGAATTTCCACCCCCCCCCCCCCCCCCCCCCCC